>BMAU01016992.1:0-201001 GCA_019973935.1 Trichonephila clavipes | reverse complement strand
TGCATCAAGGCCTGAGGTAAGTTAATGCATTTTCATTGTTTTAGTCGGATAGCTGTATTTCCTAATGAAAAGCATTCAAATGCCATCATATTGTCAATTACAAAGTTTTTAATGCTTATATGTTTTTATTACGTGATTTTTGACTTCATATAGTACAAGCCAGGTACCCTAAAATGACTGATGATTTGAAAAATCAATTTTAAAGAAGGCATTAGAAGGTATGGTTTACGGCATTCTGTTTTGGAAACCAGGTAATTACTTCTCATAATTCAACCTTAATTACAAAGTTCATCTACAGATGGCGCTTCCGAGTGGGAAAACTATAAATCAATGTTTAATGACCGTATCATCAAACACTTCAGAATTCTGACATGTGCTTTGAAAACGGTTTACTCGTTGGAACAGCGAATATTTCTTGATTTAGAGCTTCATCCCCAAGACACCAGTTTTGTTTTAATGAGACGTAGTTTCATAAGACAATTCAGTATAAGAAATGAACCAGCAAAGAGAAAAAATTAAAGCACTTTTCGAAAATTTTCGACGTGGTAGAAATTTAATGACATTCATGTTGGAAATGCTGTCCACACAAACGCAGCAATTATGGATTCGAATATTACAGTCATTCAGTATATCATGCAACAGTGCCCCAAATTGCAGTTTGCAGTGTTGCTTGTCAGATCGGATTATTTTACCCACATTCTGCGCCAAAGCCTTCAAAATTTCCTTACATATCCGACAACACTCCTACCCGCCAAACTCTGAATGCTGATGCCATTGATGCAAGCGAAACTTTCGGAAACGCAATGCCGATGAAACTGGAAGCATGCGAAATCAATGTTTGAAACATTTGGTTCTCTAATTAATCATATTTCTATCCGGATAGCTTCGTCAACAGGGCAGAACTGGTGCATTTTACGAATGGAAAATCCACATTTAGCCGTTTCTTCATTCCTGAATCCCTCCCCCCAAAAAGTCACGTCTTGTGTCGCCATTTCATCCAGAGGACTTAGTCAGTTTTTTTTTTTTTTTTTTTTTGAACACCAAACGATTACTGCAGCACAATATCTGGGCATTATTTATCAATGTGTGGACATTCAAATTGCTTTGGAATATAGCACCGACAACTTGTGGTTCATTAAAGACGGTGCTCGGCCATATCGAACAGCTGTAGTGTTCGATTTTCTCAGTGAATATTCCGACGATCGTGCTACTACCCTTGAGTACCACACATATACGCAAAGTGGCATGAAAAGGTCTCCTTATTCACCATATTTAATACCACGTGATCTTTTCCTTTGGCTTTACGTAAGTGTATTATAACGATTCCCACACTATAGCTGAATTAGAACAATACGTATCCAATGTCTGTTAAACCATTCCCACAAATGTTTACACGAGCGTCTGCAAATTTTGTCGTCCGAGTAAGCCATGTTGTTACAGCAAATAGTGGCTATTTTAAAAATATTGGTTTATTGTATTTCAAAGTCAGACACGCAATATGTTTATAAACCTTATAACTAATTTTAATACTTGGTGAGAATAAAATCCTTGGTTGCAAAAGAAGAATGCAGCAAACATAATACTTCTATCACCTTCCATTTTTAAGTAATTTTTTGAATCGTTGGTCCTTTGGAACTACCAATAAAAAACTTTAATCATAGCATTCTATGTATTTCTGTCTGTGTGTGTGTGTCTCTCTCTCGCTATGTATCATAATACTAAATATATACTACGTTGTCCACGAATTATGCATTATAAGTGTTTCCTTTAAAGATGTACATTATTTTTTTTTTGGTGATTCATTCAAAACACATGCAGTTAAATCAGATTATTTGAATAAAATGCCTAGCAAGAATGAAAAGGTTTCGCCCCATCCCCTTATAGTTTTTTCAAAATAATGCATTTTAAAATTAGCAACACGTAATATTGTTATCATTTATTTATTTCCATTTTGGAAGAAGAAAATGTTTTGTGGAAATAATCTCCTGTGTTTAATGAATTCTCTCAAAAAAAATTCATTTCAATTTTATCAATGGTATTAAAACCAAATGAGAAAGTTGTAAGGTGTTGTCTTTTTTTCTAACTTTAACATTCAGTGAAGATTTCGAAAAAGTTTCATTTGAAAATTTACATAAACTGGAAGTACTAAACTTCTCCCAGAAGACTTTTATTTCTAAAAGAAAAAAGCTAATCGGAAACAAAATTTTTCCCAAGCTTTGTTCTCAAGTATTCGTGTAAATTGAAATTGTTTCCTTGAAAGAAGGAATAAGAAAAATAAATCTTCAAAACTCAACGACATTTTTAAATACGGTTTGAAAAAAGTTAGAGAAAGGTCAGAAAAAATTCTAAATCTCAATCATCTATTTTTAGTTATTTGTGTTTCTCGTTACTGTAAAACCAATAAAAACCGCCCCTGAATTGCTCCAAACTAAATCTTTAGACTTATTTCAGCATAAATAACAAAATAAAGGTGGTTTTACAAAAATTACATTTATTTTTACGAGAGTTACAAAATGTGTGTTGTGTCTTCGCAACATTAGTCCAAAGTGGTATAAAAAAATTATCATTTTGACATACGAAAGTCTCTGAAACATTTTGCATGTAAAGGGATATTGCACTTACCGCACATAGTAATTACTTGATTTTTGCAATGCTTACACCTTTTTCTCTCATGTTCAAAGTTTTTAGTGATTATATGGTCTAAATCCGTGGCTCACAAACTTTTTTCACCCACAAACTTTTAATAGTCAAAACTTGCGCACGGAGCCCTTTTTAACCCTTTATCAACCAACGGTAATTATAATGACCACTCACTTTAAAATTACATAGAATAACCACTTTTTCGAATACTCCAACGATACATAGCAGGAATATTCTTTTAAATCCACTCTTTCAAGATATATGGCAGCATGGGTTCGATGTTGAGTATTATAGCGGGAAAGATACATGGTTTAATAGCAGAAGTTGCGTTTTCAGCTGACGTTTTGATCGGATTGCGAAGATTGTCATTTTTACTCCGAAAAAGCAGTTAATGTCAAAAGGCAAGTGTCTAAATTTTTGTATATGTTAAGGAAGACCTTAGAAAATTATTTGAATATTTATTTTGAGTGAAGAGTGTATGTAATTAATTTTACAGTTGAATAATTTTATGCTACTTATAACTACCGACAGCACACTGGGTGTTGGAGCAAGAACTTAACTTTTTTTCCCGTCCGTGTAGCTTATTACTGATTTTTGTCGTGTTGAAGCGTCGCCACTTTCATGTAATAGAGTTATGTGTTTTTTAGCATTTCTTTTTGCTTAACTGATTTATTTTACATTCTTTTTTTTAATGTTATCAAAAAATTTATAACTTTGAAACCGAGCTTGTATTTTTTTTGCCACGCAATTAAATGAGATATGTATTCTTATTTCAAAAAATACATAACATCATTTTAATTCCTTTATGTGTAACAAAGATTTAACATTATTTGGAGATTTTCAAGGTGCTAATATTATTTTTATTATTATCTACTTTTCTTAGAAAGTTTGTAAAAAAGGGGCTCAGTCTTCAAGAGGCCTTGGATTTATTATAGAACCTACCATCTGAAATCAGTGATGTGGCAACAGATGATTTTTCTGGTGAAGAAGTCCCAGCAAATTATCTGCTGGAATTTTCGTTAGATTTTTAGGATGACGATCAAGAGGCTGAACTCAAAGTGCAGTAGTTCATGTTTAGAAAATACAGCATTTCACCCCATTTTAAAAAACATTCAATCGAAACCACATTCAAAATGGATATCGGGTAATGAATTTCTGTGTGTTAATGAAACAAAAAACTGTTTCTTTGAATATCATCAAATTAAGTTTTTGTGTAAAAGTAATAAATAAAAATTTTTAAAATTTAATAATCTTTAAAAATAAATATTTTGTGCTGTAAAATATTAGTATTCTCTGTGGTTATTTAGCGTTTTTAAGAGTTAAAACTGCGTTAAAGAAGTCATTCAGTCTTTTTTTTTATGACAATATTTGAGACCTTTGTGTTCTGACGGTACTTCAAAGTACCAATTTAATTAATTAGCTCTAAAAATTAAATTTCCCAAAATTGAGTATTTTATTTATGTATATCCCTAGATTTCAATGCAGTGATCCAAAAAAAATATTGCATGAAAAATTGGCAGTAAATCATAATGCGGAAGATAAAGGGTTAAAGCCAAAACTTTAACAAGAATTTCAAAGTGAAAAAGCTACATAAATGCATATTATAAAATTTGCAAATTTAAAAAATTTTGTTGAAGAATTATTTTTACAACTGTAACTTTTGTTTAAAATAAAATTTAATAAACTAATGTTTTGGATGAATTTGATGAGATGTTATGAGGATATTTATGTCCATCTAAATGTTTTGTAAGTAGCAAACCGCAAATCCTCACGAGCACTAGTTTTTAGTCGGTTTCTTTTTTGTATGTGATGATGTTTTTTACAGCACTGAATTCACGTTCAACCAAATTGGAAGAAGGAAAAGTAATTCACAATTTCTGTACACTAATCAATAATGTAGAATATACAGTTGAGATCTGTTTTTGTAACCAGAATTTGTAGTATCCTTGTTCATACATTGGTTTAAGTCCCTCATTTGTGCATATTTCAATAATATTCTCTTGTACTAGTATGGATTCATCTGTGTTTGGTATCTGAGTTAGCCCACGCGCAAAAGGTTCTAAGGTTCACCCAGTGGGAATATTCAAGTTAATTATTGTTATTTATTTTAATTTCCATAAAAATAAAAATGAATAAAATTTTTCTATTTTGTATTAAGTTTTGTGTGGCCCCCTGGCGTTTTTCAGGGACCCCCAAAATCAATTTCAATTTTCCACGATCCCCCTGAATAATATCTGGGAACCCTGGAGATTCGCAGGGTCCACTTTGGGAACCTCTTGTCTAAATGGCCTTTTCGAGCAACATTCAACATTATATTTTAGATAGCAGATGATATTCCAGCATTCAAGACAATAGGTACACGAATATCTGTCTGTATTTCTTCAGGTATTCTCATCAAAGAAACCCTGTTTTTCTGCTTGGGATACTTTATAGAATCTTTAACAATATGTTTTAACAAATCTTTACTTAATATTTCTAAAAACACATCTAAAGGTTTATGACCCACCAATATTTCTTAGAACTAAATTCTTTGTTTTTTTCTAGGGAATCTAAGTCAAAGGCTTCTTACTGAACACACACGTGTACATTTCTCTCACAAAATACATTACTTTTTTTTAGTATACCGATTTCTTCTGTATTTTTTTGAATTAATCTCGATCTCACCTGTTATATAACGTTCGGAATTTCTAAACTTTCGTCTATTAAATTTTCATCAAAATATTCCTCATCCGTCATCTCATCTGGATCTGGAGGGATTATGGAGAAATCATTATCATCTGTAGATGATAATTTTGAAATATCATCATCATCTATCTCGTGGAAATATTCTTGGGCTTCTTCCATTGTTTAACATCGTTTTGTTCCATGCGCAAACATCTGAAATAAAAAACGCTAACTTACAGTATAAAACATATTATAGCGCACAAATTATCAAAGGCTCATTAGGCTAACGTTGCGCTTAAGCAACATTACTAAAAAAACGAATTTATGAGCATGAAAGCAATAACTATGTCTTACATGTTGAAGCTACTTTTTATTGAGTCTCTGTCTAATTCAGCAGATACAATTGTTTGAAGATTAAGCGGGGTCTATAACAATTTGAGTATGTCTCGTGATGAGTGAAGAAGTCGCTTTTGTCCTGTAGGGAGATAATTTACTTTAGATATTTTTTTAAAATTTATTTTTAATTAATTTAGTAACAAATAAAATTTTTCTTGTTTTCTGTATAAGAATGTCCCCCCAAAAAAAAATAAATCAAAACAAAGTGTATGTTTTGTATTTAACATATAAGTTGTAATTAATACCAGTATTTTTAATTTGCCAGTAATACCAATTTATTCTTAATTAATTTATCAACACTTATCATAACTTTAGATCAAGGTCAAGAGATGAGGACGACACCCCAAAGCTAGCAACTTGCCCTTGAAACCGCCGTAAACACAACATAAATACTTAATTGCTACATATTACAACACTCAAATGCCTTTGCCTCTTGTCGAAACTGGGATCAGTGAAAAAGCTGGCTCCTGCATCTTCCTCCTGCTGTTACGTTTGTAAGTTTCTACTTGCAGACTCCATTCTTTTCACTCTGGCTGCGAAAAAAATAGCAGCAATTCATTTTTCCTACTGCGTTTTGGTGCTCCTCGAACGCGTTTTTGATCTTTTCGCCCTCTTCATGCGCTCTTCCACTTTCGCCCTCGTGACGTCACTCCGGTTTCGTTCTCGTTTGGCTTCTTCCTCCTCTGGCCTCCCCCTGCGGGCGGAGTGTTTTCTGATATTGCATTTCCATTCACCCTTTTTCTTTGATTCTGGGTATAAGCGATTTATTTCGCTGGCACCCGAGCCATCTAATTTTCGTTTTCGTCAAAGCTAGCAACTTCTCTCAACGGACTTCCACGCCATGATAACGTGAGGAATTTTAGTCTCGACATAATTTGATGTGCATCAGCCTTGCTATACAACCGGTCTTCAGTGATACCAGGACGAACTCACGACACGCCGGCCACAAATTTGTGTCCATTGCCACTGGTCACTATTACTATAAAAAGCCAAAGATTAAAATAAAGTCTGTCTTATATTTTATTTGTCTTTTTTGCGAAACTCAAACACTCTTATTCAGTACTTCAAAAATATTTTTATTTTGTATTAACTTCTGGTAATTCAGTATTCCTTTATACGATGGGGGACTCAAAAATAACCGAAACCGAACTGTTGCACTCATAGGCTTTATATCTACGAATTGTGCTGTTAGGTGTTGTCAGTAAGGTTCTACAGCGTCCGTTAGTGAGTTGGCATCAGTCTGAGTTAAACGATTCGCTTGTGGTGTTCTGTTGTGTGCTTTCCTGTTTCAGCCCTTTGGCGATTATTGAGATGGATGATCCCAAAAAACAAAGAGTGTGTATGGAATTTTGTTTTCTGTTAAGGAGAAAAGAAGCAGAGACCATTAGGATACTTAGGCAAGATGATGATGCTTTACGAAAATCACAGGTCTACGGGTTGTTTTGTTTCAAATCTCGCAACAAGTTGACTGTAGACACGCCCCAATCAGGGCATCCTTCGACAGGAAGGAATGACGAAAGTATTGCTAAATTCAAACGTGTAATTGAAGAAGATTGTCGAAAGATCATTGACCAAGTTTTTGAAGAAACAAAATTGTCGAGGAGTGCGTTCACGAAAATGCTCCAGCCCACACAGCTTTGATGGTTCAACAATTTATGACAAACAACAACATGGTGCTTGCGTCTTAACCATCCTACACACTATATCTTGCTTCGTCCATTTTTTTTTTGTTTCTGCAGATGAAGAGAAGTCAGAAAGAAAGAGATTCTATCTTGTGGAAAATGAAACAAATACGCTAACGGTTTTGAAAAGTATGATGTTTCATGAGCTCCAGAACTGTTTTGAGCAGGGGATAAAGCGTTTGGACCAGTGCATTAATGCACATAGACTATTTTTTAAAAGGGGGCTAATGTAGAGTTCAATGAAAAAGCAGAATAAAAATAAATTCTGGTTATTTTAGAGTCCTCCCCTCGCACACAATTAAATTCAGTTAAAATTCAACAAAATGCGAGTTAGTATTCATCATGGATAGAAATGTCAGGAGAGTTTATAACTCGTAAACATTTCCATTGTAACCGATATTTTATTACTCCGAGAGTAATATAAATTGAATCACAAGAGAGAGAGAGAGAGAGAGAGAGAGAGAGAGAGAGAGAGAGAGAGAGAGAGTAGAGAAACCAGTCAACATTTAAATCAAGGGGAGAAAATAAAGCAAAAATCAAATAAAACTGCTTAGATTTGATTCAGCAAGAACTTTAATGCAACATGAAATGAATGATACTTCAAAAAAAGAATACATCTATTCTAGTCAAACGATTTTAATATCCGGTAGAATTTAATATCAGTACTCAAGCATATATATATATATATGCTTATATATATATATTATATATATATATATATATATATATATATATATATATATATATATATATATATTATATAATTATATGTCTATTTTATATTTTTTTGTTTATGTATTTATTTATATGTATATATATGTATAAATTTATTTATATGTGTAGGTATATGTATATGATTATATTTTGTAAAAAATTCTTTTATTGGATTATATATATATATATATAGATATCTTGGAATTTTTAAATTAAGGAGAAATTGTGTTTATTTCAAGTTTCTCTCACATAGGAGAAATTAAATAGATTCAGAGAGAAAGAGACTATTTAAATTCAACTACATATGTGTATGGGGACTTTCAACTATATTTTACTTTAAATTATTCACCAATCAAATTTCCCAAACTACTCCGGATGTTATTCTTTTAATACTGTGTGTGTTCTCGTGTTCTTTTAAAAATACGATTTATTTAAATAGATTTAGAATCATATATTGAAATTGATAGAAAAACTGAGAACGAATATTAAAATAATGTCTCATTCGCAACTTTTAACGGAAACTCCTTTGAAAATACTTCGAATTTTTCATTGAGGTATAAGTTTTTTGTAGTATGTAGCATTTCAAGTCAGTTTGCTTCTATTTTGTATTTCTAAAATACACTGCTGGCCACCGTAAAAATGAAACGCCCTGAAGGAAGCATGCAAATAACATGAAATTTACAAAATGCATTAGCGGAGGTGAGATATGCAAATGATTAGAATTTCAGCGCAGACACACATCACGCGCGCCTGTGGCACCACCTCAAAGCGCTATTTAAGGCTTGGAGATTTCGACGATTTCAAGTGCGGTATTTGTGTTTGTTTTTTTTTGGTGGTTTTTCAAAAAACGAACAGTTATGCCTCGTAGAAAACAGCTATCAGCTTTTGAACAAGTATTCGAGTTCGACAGAGGAAGGATAGTGTCCTACCGAGATTGTAGATTATATTTCAGGGAAATCGGTAGTCGTGTTGGACGAAACGAAACAACTGTAATGCGGATATGTGACCGTTGGATGCAGGAGGGTACGAAGGACCGACGTGGTCAATCGCATCCACCTCAGTGCACCACTTCATGTGAGGATAGGCAAATTGTAGGCATGGCAGTGACGGATCGCTCAGTCACATCACGAACCGTAGCACAGTACATTGAATCTGTAACGCATCATTCAGTGTCTGCGCGTACAATTCGACGCCGTTTACAGCAGAGTGGTCTGCCCGCAAGACGTCCATTGCTTGGTCTACCCTTGACGCAGAACCACAGACGTCTCCGCCACCAATGATGCGATGAAAGAAGGATGTGGGCGGCAGAATGGAATAAAGTTGTCTATACTGACCAGTCACGCATTTGTCTACAACTCCACGATGGTCGGATTCGAGTCTTGAGACATCGTGGAGAGAGGATGCTGAATAGCTGCGTTATGCACCGCCACACTGGTCCTGCACCGGGTTGTATGATATGGAGTGGTATTGAATATCACAATCGCACTCTTCTAGTACGCATTGCCGGTATATTAAACAGCCAGCGGTACATTTCCGAGGTTTTGGAGCCAATTGTCCTTCCTTACCTTCAGGGCTTGGCCATGGCCATATTTCGACAGGATAATGCGCGACCTCACATTGCACGCCTTGTCCAAAGGTTCTTCGTCAATCACCAGATTGAATCGCATCCCTGGCCGGCTCGCTCTCCGGATCTTTCGCCAATAGAAAACATGTGGTGCATGGTTGCTCAACGATTGACCCAGATTACATTCTCAGCTGCTACACCAGATCAACTTTTGCAAAGTGAGGAAGCTGCTTGGTCTGCTGTACCCCAAGAACATATCCAAAGTCTCTTTGAATCAATGCCGAGTCGTGTGGCAGCGGTGATCTCCAACAATGGGGGCTAATATGGCTACAGATTCTGGCAGGAACCACACTTCACAGAAGTCTATAAATTTAATCATTTGATACTTGGTCAATATGTTACCTACAAAATAAATTTTGTTGTGCTATCTCTTGTCTTTCTTGGTGTTGCCTTTACGGTGGCCAGCAGTGTAGTATCAGCTAAAATGTAATATGTCGTAAGAATAAAGTCTCAGAAAATTTCGATGACTGTGTGAAATATAAAGGAAACACACAACAACTTTGTTGTAATTTGTCCGGTGAATTTATAAATTCTACAGGGAGATTTTATACGACAAATAAAACACGAAAGAGAACCCAACGTTTATACACAAATAAATGTAATAGATTGTTTACAGTAGTGCAAAAACTATTCGTTATAAACAAGGAAACGGTTATCCAATTCTGTTCTTCTTACAGGGACCTCCAACAATAGATAGTATCCCTCTATCTCAGAGGTCGGCACCTTTCAGCTGTGGCGTGTCAGACCAATCTACCGATATGATTCAGCGTGCCACACAGTAGGGCATTTATGGAACAGTTTGAATCTCGCGATAATGCATGCAGATAAAAGTGGTGAAGGATATCAAGAATATAAATTTACAATTTTATTACAAAGTCATTTTGCATCGTCTAAAAGTTTTTTTAACTAAAAATAAGCAACATAAAATAGCACTTCAGCATGAAGGGAAAAAAAGTTGAAGTCGTACGTACATTCATGGACAAAAAATTAGCGCACCAAGAAGAAGTCGTCAAAATGAAACGAAATATTTCATAAGTAATGACTACTTTCATATAAGTAAATGATTAGAAAATCAAAGAAAAAGTATATTTTATTTGAAAAAAGGCAAAACAGCTGGGGATTTAATCCCCTGTTGAACCCCTTCTAGCGCGAATGCATGATGAGATACGATCGAGCATTGAGGCATATAAGTTCTGTATGATGTCCTGATACATTTCGTTCCATATTTGCTGTAACATTGCCTCGAGTTCAGTGTTTCTCAAACTGTGGGGCGTGCCCCCCTGGGGGGTGCGATAACCCTACGAGGGGGCGCAAGCATATCGAAAAAAAAATTTTAATAAAATTAATTTACAGGAATGAATAAAAACAAAAATACTTCCAGACATAATAAAAAACATGCACTTTTTACTCTGATATAGTTTATATATATCATCTGGCGCGAAATAACGTCATCAAAAATAAAATCTTCTTCAATACCGAATTAGCTATCTTTGATCCTATAACCAAATAAAAAAAACTTTTATTTGATTTGCTGTAATCCCATGATGAGAGATTTTTATTGCGTTTTCTTACTACTCTTTCAGAGAAAAACAAAATCCAGAGCCAGAATCGAAAAAAAATTATAATAGAATATATTTGCTCAGCATCTGTTTGACCTTCTAAGCTATTGGTATTGTTAGTTATGACTTCTCTCTTATGTGTTTGTTTCTCATTTAGGGAAGTTGTAAATAATGTATTTCTGTGTGTGTGTGTGGGGGGGTTCCATGTAAAAGCGTTTGATATTTAGAAAACCACAGAAAGCACACTTTGAAGGATTACTTGGCCAAGTTTTATTTTTATGAGTACTCTCAAACATATAAAGCATAATGAAAAACGTTTTGCATAATGTTTTTAGCAGTAGCATCCATATTTTGTATTGAACATACTTTTAACCTGGAAGTGGTCGCGCGGGGCACACAGATCATGAACAGATCAGGCAAATCTGCTTATTTGTTACAAAAAGAAAATTGAAAAGTCCTTGAACGTTGGTATAAGTTTTCTTTCTCTTAGTTAAATTATTCACTGGAATCACGATTTGTATCGTGTGCAATAAAAATAATTATAAAAAAAAGTTTGGTCAATCACCCCGCGAGACCATTAATGTTAGTATCGAGTGTGTGTCTGCTCCTGGGATAAAACATTTTGAAGACTTCTCGCTTTAAATATTAAAAAGTAACACAATTATTCTTTTCATCGGAATTTAATATTGTTTTTCATTATTTAATATTAATTCTAAATGCTCATTCATTGAGGTTTAAAATTACAGTTCACTTAAAACTAATTATAATATGAGCATTCATTTTAAAATATCATTTTACATTTTCGTAAATATTGCTGCGCTATTGTGGGTTTACTCTTTTTACAATTCAGCTATTATATCAAGAATGTTTTAGTTTTTTTTTAAAAAATGGATTCGTGCAAAGAGTGGGTACTTCAGACTTTAATGTATCAGTGCTGCACAAGGTATCTTATAAATAATGTATTAATACTAAATTTAGAGCAAATTTAATAAGTATTAGTGACTTTCATGGGCTTTAATATTAGAATCTAAAATAGCTGATTACTTTGCAAAAAAATTAAAATAATAAATTCACACACACACACACACAACTCCTGAAATCAATTTACTTAGTCAGAATTTCTTTGTATTGATTGGTTAATTCGATTCTTAAACACAAGTAAGCATTTAAATCAATAAACCATGTTTCGGTTTCTGTGATATAATTGGATTCTCATTATTTTTCCTGTTAGTTAATTAATTTGGAAGCTTTGATATTCGATACACAATTAATAGCAAAAATATAATTTAATTTACCTTGTGCTAAAAAATAAGAAGAAAATACTTTATCAAATGTTTAAACAATTGACACTGGCGATAACTTTTTTTACTAAATATTTCTTAGCTAAATTTTCTTATAAGTCACTTAGTATTCCATATGCTTGTCTTGCAGAGGGAAGTTTTTCAAAGGAAGGTTTATATACAATTAGAAATTGGCACTCCGAGTATTTTTTATATATTTGGCTGAGATCAATATTTTGTCTTCAAAGCAGACACCACATTTTGCAATTGTTCAAATTTAAAAATTCGAGAAAAAAAAATAAAATATATATTACTTAAAAGTAACACATATAAAATTTAATATAATTATATTATTAATTTATATACGGTTTTTAATTAAAATCGTAATGTAGCTTTAGCGTCAAAAAGTGCATTATTATTGGTTTCAATACATAATTATTCTATAGGGCAGTGTTTCTCAAACTGTGGGGCGCGCCCCCCTGGGGGGGCGCGATAACCTTACAAGGGGGGCGCGAGCATATCGAAAATAAAAGATTTAAAAAATAATTAATTTACTGGAATGAATTAAATCACAGAATACTTTCAGACATAATAAAAAATGCACTTTTACTCTGATATAATTTATAGGCGCGTGATATTAAGCCATGAAAAATAAAAACGTCTTCAATACATAATTAGCTATCTTTGATCCTATAACCAAATAAAAAAACTTTTATTTGATTTGCTGTAATCCCGTGATGAGAGATTTTTTATTACGTTTTATTTTTAATCCTAACATACTGCTCTTTCAGAGAAAAAACAAATCCCAGACCTAGAATCGAAAAAATTTAGGAACATAAAAAATTCATCACTGTGATTATTTTTGAAATACTGCACATTATAGCTGTAATCTGTTTTTGCTGATAATCTGTTTGACCTAAGTTATTGGTACAATTAGTTATGACCCCTCTCTTATGTTTGTTTCTCATTTAGGGAAGTTGTAAGTAAGGAAGTTGTAAGTAGGGAAGTAATTTTTCTCTGTTGCGCTTTTTTCCATGCAAAGGAGTTTTATGATACATATAAACATATCTCAAACATATAAAGCATAAGGAAAAACTTTTACACAATTGTTTTCAGCAGCAACATACATATTATCATAATGAATACACTTTTTACCCGAAAGTTGTCACGCAGGACACACAGAACACGATATCGTTAATTCTGACAAAGCTGTTTATTTGTTACCGAAGAAAAATTGAAAAGTCCTTGAAAGAAGGTAAGTTTACTTTCTCTTAATTAAATTATTCGCTGGAATCACAATTTGTATCGTGTACAATAAAATAATTATAAAGAAAAAGAGGATTGGGGTGACTCAATAACCCCGCTCGACCGTATCGAGTGTGCACCTGCTCCCGGGTTAAAACATGTTGAAGTCTTTTCACTTTAAATATTAAAAATAATACAGTTATTCTTCATTGGAATTTTATATTATAATTCATTATTTAACATCAAATATAAATGCTAATTCTGTGAGGCTTAAAATTACAATTCGCTTAAAATTAATGAAAATTTGAGCACCCATTTTAAAAAGATCATTTTACATTTTTGTAAGCATTGACAAGCACTTGGCTTTGCTCTCCTTACAATTCAGCTATTATATCAATAATGTTTTCTTTTCTTATAAATGAACTCGGGCAAAGAGCGGGTACTTCAGCCGGTATACTTTTAATGTATCAGTGCTGCACAGAGTGTTTTATAACTAATTAATTAATACTAAATTAAGAACAAGTTTAATAAGTATTAACGACTTCCATGGGCTTGTCTTGCAAAGCAAAGTTTTTATAAGGAATGCTTATGATTAGAAATTGACCCTCTAAGTTCTTCTATATTTAGCTGATATCTATATTTGGTCTTCTAAGCAGCAACCACATTTTGCAATGTGTTCAATTTAAAAATTAGAGAAAGGAAAAATAACATAATAATTATCCTATTACTTAATTTTTTTTTTTGCTTAAAAGTAAAACGTATACAAAATTTAATACTTATATTATTAATTTGTATGGTTTATAATTAAGATCGCGTATTGTAGCTTTAGCGTCAAAGTGCATTATTATTGCATTCAGTACATTATTAATGTATAAGGGGGGGCGCGATAAAAATTGCTATTGAAAAGGGGGCGCCAGTATTGAAAGTTTGAGAAGCACTGCTATAGGGGAGAGGCGCGATAAAAATTATGATTGAAAATTGGGTCGCCAGTATTGAAAGTATGAGAAGCACTGCTCTAGTTCGTTCAAACTCGTGGGATACCCAACTCGCGATCCGAAATGATCCCAGATATGCTCGATTGGAGACAAATCTGGGAATCGGGTAGGCCAAAAAAGAACAGTAACAGTGCAGAGATAGTCTTGTGACACCCTTGCCGTGTGAGGCCGAACATTGTCTTGTTGAAAAAGTGCTCCTAGGAGCTGTTGCATGAGTGGCAACACATGTGGTTGCAAGATGTCATGGATACACCACTGGGCTGCCATAATGCCACGGAACAATTCTAGTGGTGACCATGTATTGTAGGTAATGGCACCCCATACCATTACACCAGCTGTGGGAACGGTGTGTCACTGTAAAGCAAAAACAGGTTTGAGGCGTTCACCGCGGTGTCTCCACACACGAACACGATTGTCATCACATCTGAAATTGAATCTGTATTCGTCGCTAAAAAGACGACCTGGTTCTATTCCGCTGCAGCCCAGTTTTCTCGTGCGCGGTACCACTCCAAACGGAGACATCGATGGGTGGGCGTCAAGGGCAGCACACATAATGGGCGCCGTGATCTCAAATGCCCTTCAGCCAGGCGCTTTTGTATGGTTCGAGAAGACACATGGGGTAGTGAAGGTGTTACCTGTGCCTGGATGGCAGTCGATGAAGCAGTTGGATGTACGCGTGCTTTTCTTTCGATGTGGCGGTCTTCTTGACGACTGGTTTATCGAGGGCGTCCTGAGCCTGGTCTTTCTGTAAATGACATCTCTTGCATCTACTGGTCCCAACACCTCCTCACAACGCAATCAGAGCGGTCAATTTGACGAGCTACTCGCCTAGCTGACCACCCAGCTTCTATCATGCCGATGATTCTCCCCTTCCTAAAATGCGACAGTTGCTTATATTGTCTTCGAAAACGGCGTAATGGTATGTCTACCTCAGCTCTTCCTTTGCAAATGATTCAGTACACTCTAACAAGCTTTGTTACCTGTTTTATACTCCATGTATAACGACGGTAAACGCCCTCTACCGTCTATACGTAATGCGCAATCATGTGGTATTTCTAATAATTTGCATATCTTCCTGACATGTACCTTCAAGCCAAGTTTCGTTACGATCCCGCAATTATTTCTTGATGCGCTACTTTTTTTTGCCCATGAGTGTATATTATACATCTTTTTAAAAAAATTATTAAAATAAGAAATAAACAGAATACAATATAAATATTCCTCTTCAATATTGTTTAATAAAAAAAATAAATGCTTTAATGCGAGTCTTGTCTCTGCAGCACTCTACTTCATATCGCAATATCAGACGTTATAATATAGACCTTTCAATTTGACACGATTCTGAACATTCAGTTGTTAAACAGCTTTTATGTGTGAATTCAAAATACTTTTCATATAAGGAAGATTTTTTTACTTAGATATGTAGAACTAAAGGCGGAAAGCAGAGTACATGCAATTTTCTCTCTTCAAGGAATTAAATTTCTCTAGCAATGACATTCAATAATTAACAATGTAGCTTTTGATTTATCTTAAGAGTTATCTTTCAGATTTTTTTTGTAATTTCTCTCTTCAAGGAATTAAATTTCTCTAGCAATGACATTCAATAATTAACAATGTAGCTTTTGATTTATCTTAAGAGTTATCTTTCAGATTTTTTCGTAATTTTGAAAATGTCCATAATTCAAAAGATGTTTGTTAAATATCGACTTTCATCCACTCAAAAATTAATAAATGTGTAGAGTAGTATAGAGTGTCGCTGAGAATTGTGCCATGTGCCAAATGGGGCATGGGTGCCATAAGTTCCCAACCCCTGCTCTGTCTTCTCACATTCAACGCATAAGATCTTATCTTGACTAAACTTTCTTCCGAACTGAACTGATCTTTGTTTCAAAGATTCTTTACATAGCCATCCTAGAGCATTTACGGTGATTCCTTGATGGTATCTATTTTTCACCAAATTTGTCGCCAAAGGCAATAAAGTCACCAGTTTGGTAACCCTGGTCACACTTGTATGGTGGCCATAATCTTAATTTTTAAGTTCACGCATTTTTAAAAACTTTGCCTAAAAAACTCAATTTTCTGACAAGGAGAGTACTGCTGCAGAGAAAATAACATACGTAGAGTGTTTCAGTATATACAGTTCAATCATTGATACTGATCCTCTTAACAAACAAAAAATCCAAATGCAAGATTTTCGTGTGATCGATAATTAATTAACGTTACGTGCTTCATTTCACAGTCAAATGATGAGTACAACATCTGGGATAGTAATCAACTCTGTTAACTTCCAGACCACTCTCCAACTTGAAGACTTTGAGCCCTGGCATACTTAGCATACTTATTGGACCCCCAATTCGTTGATCTGTTAAAATACGACACTCGAATCTGCTATGTTTTTGTCATGAACCCATTACATACAACAGAAAGAGAGTGTAGAATAAAATGATTTAAAGAACATGGTTATAAATGGTTTTTGTAATGGGCAAATTATGTTTTTAGAAAAATGATTCATTGTGAATGAGTGAGTGCGTATTAATGTTTCACTCATATTCATCAACATTTCTAAGGCAACACAGTGTAATATAAATATAAATATATATGGTGGTATACAGATACTGGTATTGTGTGTGTTGTTCTACAAAGTAATACTGGAATCCAAGTTTGACTTTTTATGGATTTAATGGTAAAACAATAAACCTGAAGAGAACAAAAACTTAATAATTTAAATTACCAAGTTAAAATATTAGACTGAAAATATTCTAGTGAGCAACGGCACTCCTAGAACGCCGAAGCTAAGATCAAGATTTTAAAACAGAAAATATCCGAGATAAAAACGACAGCGACCAAACGCGCTGAAGCCAGGTTTAAGATTTTAAAACGGAAAATATCCGAGATAAAAACGACAGTGACCAAACGCGCTGAAGCCAGGTTCAAGATTTTAAAACGGAAAATATCCGAGATAAAAACGACAGTGACCAAACGCGCTGAAGCCAGGTTCAAGATTTTAAAACAGAAAATATCCGAGATAAAAACGACAGCGACCAAACGCGCTGAAGCCAGCTGACAAAGATTTTAAAACGGAAAATATATTCGAGATAAAAACGACAGCGACCAAACGCGCTGAAACCAGGTTCAAGATTAACACACGGGCAGGATCTCCTACATATGGCTTTCGTAGAGATGGACCTTCCGTGGGTCTGAGCGGGGTGACAGTTACGCTTCGCACACGCAGGGTACGATAATTCCCAACACAGGGCCTTGTAACATTTTCTCCCCGAAAGCTGAAAAATCGCCTTTCTTATACATATGGTATGACATAGTACACATCCACTCGCCCACCCTTCAAATATTGAGGGTTTTTTTCTGCTGACATCCCTTCGTCAATCGAAGGCCATTAGAAACCCAACGGCCGCACACACGTGCCAGCTGGAACCCTGATTGTAAAAACGAACAGCCCCAACCACGGAGTAGAAAGAAGTCTTTTTGGAAACACCAGAAAGATCGTTGGTGTTTGCCTCCTCCCTCCAAAAGGACATTTTCTGAGGAATTGCATTAATCAATAGTAGGCGTAGCTTCTACATAAAATGTTAATGAATTGGTGTGACGTAAATAAATCCATTATTTAATTCCTTATCACTCATGCTAATTTTAATTTTTCCAAATGTGATAGACTTTTGGCAGAATGCCCAAGGCAACTGAGCTCAACCGAAGAGGGTTTTGAGTTACAAACCGACCCCCCCGGGAAACAAACACCCCCACTTCCAGACTTTATTGAAAGAAAATCAAAGTTTACATTTTTAACAGCAGAACATAGTAAAATTACGCAATACAAATTAAAGGTAACTGCATGATATACATACGTAATTACATAATACAAAAATATGCCGCAAAAAAGATAAAACATAAAGAGCAAGGAAAAGGAAAAGCGTTATGCATTACTCCAGAATTCTTACAAATACATAAAAAATAATACAATTATCCAATACAAATGCATCGCACACACACAATCACACTCACACACAATCACACACACACACAAACAATCATGCACACACACACACAAACAATCATACACACACCCACACACACACACACACACACAAACAGTGTGTGTGGGGGGGAATGACAGGAAACATTTAAAGGAATTTTTTTTTCAATAGGTCCTCGTAATTTTAAGACACGGTCAAGACAGGAAAATTGCACTTAAAATGGAAAGCTATTCACCAAACTTATTTACCACTCCAACGTAAGAACTTTAAAGAAAATCGTTTATGAAAATCGAAAGCGATATTATTGATATGAATGCAGATATTATTAAAGTCCTAAGTTTAGGTAAATACAGAAAGTCGTTCACACTTCTTGGAAGCGATTTTTTAATTCATTTTCTCGTTTGCATTTTGAGATAAAAATTTTGCAAGTTCAGAATAATCGTCTGCTAATGTTTTCTTTTGATTGGAATGTAAAATAAAAGATTTATTTTAAAATGGTTCCTAAAAATGTAGTATGGCTCAAAGCTTTCCCAAGAAGAAATGTTCGTGTCAACAACTTAAAAAGCGCGGTAAAAATTTCGGTTATTGCATTTCAATCAAAGGTATTTATAATACCGTAAAATCCGGCGTAGAACGTGTACTTTGATTACAAAAAATAAGATCGAGATTTACGGCTGCGCGTTATACGCCGGGTATAAAAATGAGAACTTTCAGAATAAAAGGAGAAATGAGAGCATAAAAAAATAGAGTTTTACATACATCGAAATACTGTTTGTTTAAAAAAAAATGATATAACTCATGAACTTAAAGCAGTGGTTCTCAAACTTTCACTACTGGCGACCCAATTTTCAATCATTACTTTTATCGCGCCCCCCTAAAAATAATAATGTATTGAATGCGATAATAATACACTTTTGGGCGCTAAAGCTACAATAGGATCATAATTATAAACCTTACAAATTAACAAGATAAGTATTAAATTTTGTATATGTGTTACTTTTAAGTATATATATATTTATTTTTTTGTTTTACTTTTTAGTTCGATTCACTATAAAAGCGTGTTTTTTTAGTTTGTTTTTAAACTATAACTTGTTTTATAATTATTTTTACTATTCACGATAAAAATCACAAAATTCCAGTGAATAATTTAATTAAGAGAAAATATACTTATCCCTACTTTCAAGGACTTTTTAGTTTTTCTTTGATGATTTGAGAAAAAATCCAATAAAACTAAAGAAAATGTTCCAAATGCGCGTGTCCATAATAAAGGAAATAAATCACAGACACTTTTCGCTAATACAGAAACGTTATTTTCCAGTAAAACTGTCGTATTTTGTTCACGTTTTGCTGTCGTTTAATGATCTACAAATAAGCATTTTGAACTTTTTCTTCCTTGCGTCTTTTTGACAAGGCGAAGTGCTACATTTATGGTTTCATAGTTTTTTTGATAGAGTTCTTTAGGCAGCATTTCAAAATTTCAATTCAACTCAAACGTTTCATGTCTATCACTTTTCTCATATTTATTTTCGCTATCACGATTAATATGCATTATTTCATCAGGTTCTTCAATTGCTTGATCAGTTTCATCTTCCTTCAATAAAGAGATCACAAATGCCCATTTTTTTATATTCAGCTCATTTACATTTATAAACCATAATAAGTCGTACAACACAGCAATCAAAACCACAAAGTTAATCATAGGGGAAAGTATAGCATATTCATAGAAAATATTTTTGAACAAAAGTGGTCGTGCAGGGAACTCGATCAAAACAAGTACCTTGATTGTAAAAAACCGTTTGCCCATCTCAAAAAAGAGGCATGCATGTGACAAATTCATTTGAGTTTCCATTAAGACTGTCTAATAGGAGGATACTGTCAAGGTCACTGTTAACGAATAAACAGTTTTACCAGAGTTTAGAGTGATTCAGCGCCTCATGCGACCGCTCCCATGTAAAAAGTGAATTCGATACAAAAACATCGATGTCAGTTCTAAAAAAAATAGTTTAAAACTCATAAAATACATCTCATACAACTCATAAAAATACAACTTGGCCAAATAATCCTTCAAAGTGCTCAATATGCTTATCAATATATCATAAAACTCATTTACTTGGGGAAAAAAGCAACAGAAAAATATTATTTACAGCTTTCCTAAAAGAAAAAGAGACGGAGTTAAACATGCCAGTAAGCTTGAAGGTCAAAGAGATGATAATCAAAAGCAGTATTCTAAGGAATAAAAAAAAGGAACGTAATAAAAAAATCTCTCATCGTGGGATTACAGGAAAGGAAACAAAATATCTTTTTTTATTTGGTTTTAGGATCAAAGATAGCTAATGAGCGTTTGAAAGTAGAAAACCAGATGATATATATATATATATATATATATATATATATATATATATATATATATATATATATATATGTCATGATTTTAGACCGAATCAGATTAAAGTTTAAAAAGGAAGGTCTTTATTCCATCGTTTCTACATCCATTCTCATGCTAAAGCAGGGAGTAAAAAAAAACGCGGTGGGGGTTTCACGTGAATAACACGTGAAAAACATCTGGTAAGTGTCGTTGCTTTGAAGATGGTGCTTACAAGTTAATGCTGACATATGTTGACTATTAAATCTAACGATCTAGAATTAGACATGTTTATTGGCTAGGCCATATGTTCGGAAGACATAAATGGGCGATTAGTTTGATACTTGAATATGAGAACGGAGAAAGATATAGGCAAGTGCTAGATAGGGAATTTAATTTTTAATCTAATTTAATTATCCTTACATTTGCCCCCCAATTTTAAAAGGGAGTCATGGCGTGGTTTTTTCTCTCTTTACAAACTTAATCAATTTTCAACAAACACAAAACAATACATAGTTATTTAGAAAGACATATTAAGCACAGTAGAAAATTTTAAGCACTAGTAATTCCAAAATCAAAAAGCAATACAATAAACAAAACTATAACAACAAACACAGTAAGGACACTTCCAACATATTAATTGATATAAACATGACTTTCCATACATATAAATGAAGATTAGCTTGTTCAAATCTATTCGACATCTAGAATAAGAGCTCACGTTTCCTCCTATTCCTTCATAATAATAGATTCGTATTATAGCTGGTAGATATTTTACAAAACATTATGTTGGAAAATAATATATCAAACAATAAGATAGTAAATATAAAAATATACATGAAATCATACAATTGTTAAAATAATAATTTTGTATAAAAATCTACTCTGCCGCCATCGTAGTAATACCTTATATTGTTACACACATTTTGCATATATGAAATACATTTTTTAAAAAGATAAAAAAAATATAGACACTAATAAAATGAAATTATTAATAATATGAAAACGGTGTATAACACACAACTTCTATGCACTCTATCCAACACAAAAACAATATTTTATTTCATATGCGTTATAAAATATAAAATTATAAGAATATAGGAATAAAAGAATACAAGAATATAAGAGCACTTTTTTATTATTTTTGAGTCAGAAAAGTGGACTCACTTCAATACTAAATTTTAGTATATATGAAAATATTCTCAATATTCACTGTAACTTAACAATATCGCATACAATATTTTGAATCTTTCCGTAACCTTCTAAAAATTCATTTCATAGACAAAAATTCTTGATTTTCTCTTACATCACACATTCACTAATATAAACTGTATCACCTTACTTAATTTTGAACACATCTCTCTGAGAAATCTGCGTCATCAACTCACAGATGTTCAGGGATGCTGATAAGAAACAATGAGAGGTGTACATATCAAACTAAACAAGTTTGTCCTCTTAATGTTTCGAGACATATACAAAATTATAATGATTGTATTCTCCCTTATCCACTGTATAATATCCAAAAATAAGCTTCAAGTTATTAAATTAATTTCAATTTTAGATAAGGAAAAATTCGAGAAATAGTGAATCCTGATATACGGCCCGTATATCAAAACACACAATTTCAAAATAAAAAATTAAATGACATGCAATAAGATTACTGCTGAAAAAAAAATAATTAACAAAACAATTGAATTCAATGGAGAAAAAGAATACAACTGGACTTTACTTTTGTTTCTTATAACAATCAATATCTCTAGTGTTAGTTCTCTCATTAGTCATTTTTCTAAAAACTTAATTTATATCTTTCACTTTAAAACACCAATTTCTATCATAACTCTTAACTCATTCGACATCTTAAGATAAAATTATGAGAATTATATTAAATTTTTTCTCAAAATTTTGTATGACTAAACCTATATACTTTGTTTGCTCAATTAAAATATAAAGAAAATATCTCATTTATAACACAACTATATTATAAAAATTAAATACCATATCATATCATATATTATTCTTTTTCGCAAAGTTCTGTTCAACAAAACTCAGTTACTTCAATGTTACTACAATTGGAAATATATAATCTAACTGACCTCCACTTTGCAGCGGCTGAAACATTTGGTGAACGGCAATCCAGATGTTGTTGTCACTTTATTTCACTAGTAAAATTTTATTCATTTACTTATTTTTCCATGTTGATACTTCACTATTTCACAGTATTACCGTGCAGACTTTCCGGCGAAGAAGATTTTTTTTTTTGGCAGTGTTGGTCCTTCCATCATTGTATCACTGGGTTGGGGAATTCACGCTTCTCTTTTTGTTTTGTTTCTTTTTTCGTCATTCGAAAGTTGGTTCTTTCATGGCAAACTTGCTCGTCTCTTCAGCAACGGTAGAAATAACTTTCGGCGGTAAACACTGCATTCTTCTCGGGGGTTAAGAGCGATGTTCTTCCAGGGAATAATAGTGCGTTTTTTTTTCCGTACCATTTTTTATTCCGGCAATCCGACGTCTTCAGCATATTGGCATATGGTGCATTCGGTGTTCCGTCAAATTCTCCATATCAGTTGTTATAGTCGCTGGCTTTAGTTTTTATATTAAAATTATTTTATAAAAAAGATTAGTTTTTTACGTTAAGATTTGAAATCCATTGGCAGATAAGAAATCTTGCCGGCTTTAATTCGGTCATGATTTTAAAGACTGAATCAGATTAAAGTTTAAAAAGGAAGGTCTTTATTCCATCGTTTCTACATCCATTCTCATGCTAAAGCAGGGAGTAAAAAAAACGCCATGGTGGGGGTTTCACGTGAATAACACGTGAAAAACATCTGGTAAGTGTCGCTGCTTTGAAGATGGTGCTTGCAAGTTAATGCTGACATATGTTGACTATTAAATCTAACGATCTAGAATTAGACATGTTTATTGGCTAGGCCATATGTTCGGAAGACATAAATGGGCGATTAGTTTGATACTTGAATATGAGAACGGAGAAAGATAGAGTCAAGTGCTAGATAGGGAATTTAATTTTTAATCTAATTTAATTATCCTTACATATATATATATATATATATATATATATATATATATATATATATATATATATATATAATAAATATATCAGTGTAAATGTGCATTTTTTACTTTGAAAGAAAGCATTTTTTTACTGCATTCCAAAAATAATTTTTAAGCCTTTATATTTTCAATATGCTCGCTCCCCTCGCAGGGGGTATCGCGCCCCAGGGCGCGCCCCACAGTTTGAGAAACACTGACTTAAAGTGTTGTAGCTCTAGAAATATACTATTTTTCCAAAAGCCTGGGATAATATGTCAAATTAATGTTATCAAAAGATAAGAGTATTGCATACGTACATTTCATCTTTCTTCGTAAACATTTCATCTTTCTTCGTAAAAAAAGGGAATGCACATTATACGGCGAATATACCTAAAAATTAAAAATTGCAGCTCGAAGGCATATGTGGACTTTATACGGTACTAGCCGTTACCCACCCGCTTCTTTGGGTATTTCCCGATGTTGTATATATGTATACTGTTTACATATATATTAATTATTGATATCTAGCGTTAAGAATTCGATTGTATTGAAAAATATATTTATAGCTGTTGTACTCTCGCCCCTTGATATAAAAAAAACATAAATTATAATATCTAATTTCTATTTATACCTAAAATAGAAAGAGAAAGACTTTTTTCGTTCACTTTGTGACAAATCTATACGGAACTTTATCACTAACCTTCTGAGTCATCTTTTTTAGGGAAATTTAATTCCCTACCTATTTCCAATCAGCTCCAAAGAGAGGACGGGATTCCTTGTTATGCAGATTAGATAAAGTATTTAAATCAAACGGAATCGTAAAGTTAGAGCAGTAGGAGAGAGAGATTGAAGCAGAAAGTTATAATAGTGAAGTTAGATTTATAATTGAAGATTTCTTGGTGCGGATAATTTAATCTCAGGAAGAGTTGAGATTCCGTGTGGTAAATATTGATTTATAATTAAAGTCTCATTAAAGCTTTAGATTAGGAGTGAGATTAAAGTTAAATGTTCAATAGGAACATTATTGATTATAATTCTGGGATCTCTTATCGCGGTAATCTCTGCGTGATCGATATTCTAATTGTTAATTAATTAGATCATTAAATATTTAAGAGAAAATCTTTTAAACCTCATAAAGCTATTTTTATATATTTGTTAATAAGTCTTTGATGCTATTTGGATAAGATAACCAAATAAAGAATGTTATTTATAAAAATGGCTACTGGCTCTTATATGACTTCAACTTATTCTCGTTCTCAAAGTGAGGTCCAAGGGGACCTTCACAACTTAACCTAATAATCAAGTGGATTTCCACCAAAGCAACTTTCAGTGGATCTCTACTACATAAAATAAACATGCGTGCTAAATTTCAAGTCTAAATCTAACACAGCAAAAACGGAATTTTTATCATCAATACCTCGTTGACAGCATTCTTAGCGAATTCCAATTCAACAAAAGAAGCATGCAAACCAAATTTTATTATTATAGTCTTAGCAGTTCAAAAACCTGAATTTTGTCTATCAATACTCCCCAATAACTCTCCCCGCTTCCCCCTGGAGTTGATTTCCGTAAAATCCTTTCTTAGCGTAACTCTATTCAACTATAAAGAAAAGTGCTGAAAAAATTTCAAGTAAATGAGTTAAATTCAAAAACAGGAATTTTTCTATAACACGCCTTAATCCCTCGCAACCCCACTCCTTTTGGGGGTCCGTTTTTGCAAAAATCTTTGTAAAAGGAACTTTATTCCATGAACGGAACATACCTTCTAAATTTCAAGTAGGTGGTTCTATTAGTTGAAAAGCGGAAATATTTATCTATTATGCCCCTTAATCCCCCTCAGTGACCCTTGGGGATCAATTTTCCCCAAAACTATTTTGTAGGGGATCTCTACACCATGAAAGAAATTCGCTTACCAAATTTCAAGACTGTACGTCTAATAGTTTAAAAATGGAATTAATTATCTATAACGCCCCTTAAGCCCCCGCAACGCCACTTAGGAAACGATTTTCGTAAAACCTCTCTTATAGCGGATCTCTACTTAACAAATGGAATCAGCTTACTAAATTTCAAGATTTTACGTCTAATAGTTTAAAAAAGGAGTTAATTGCCTATAACGCCATTTAATTCTCTACAACGCCACTTGGGAGTCGATTTTCACAAAATAGATTTTGCAGCGGATCTGTACTCTATGAAAGGAATCCGCTTACCAAATTTCAAGACTGTTCGTCTAATAGTTTAAAAATGGAAATAATTACCTATAACGCCCCTTAAGCCCCGCAACGCCACTTAGGAAACGATTTTCACAAAACAATCTTATAGCGGATCTCTACTTAACAAATGGAATCAGCTTACTAAATTTCGAGATTTTACGTCTAATAGTTTAAAAAAGGAGTTAATTGCCTATAACTCCACTTAATACTCTACAACGCCACTTGGGAGTCGATTTTGACAAAACCCATTTTGCAGCGGATCTGTACTCTATTAAAGGAATCCGCTGACCAAATTTCAAGACTGTACGTCTAATAGTTTAAAAATGGAAATAATTATGTGTAACGTCCCTTAAGCCCCGCAACGCCAGTTCGGAAACGATTTTCACAAAGCCCATCTTATGACAGATCTCTACTCAGTGAATGGAATCTGCTTACTGAATTTCAAGATTTTACGTCTAATAATTTAAGAAAGGAGTTAATTGCCTATAACGCCACTTAATTCTCTACAACGCCACTTGGGAGTCCATTTTCACAAAATAGATTTTGCAGCGGATCTGTATTCTATGAAAGGAATCCGCTTACCAAATTTCTCAAGACTGTATGTCTAATAGTTTAAAAAAGGAAATAATTATCTATAACGCCCCTTAAGCCCCCGTAACGCCACTTAGGAAACGATTTTCACCAAACCCATCGTATAGAGGATATCTACTCATTGAATGGAATCAGCTTACTAAACTTCGAGATTTTACGTCTAATAGTTTAAGAAAGGAGTTAATTGCCTATAACGCCACTTAATTCTCTACAACGCCACTTGGGAGTCAATTTTCACAAAACCCATTCTGCAGGAGATCTGTACTCTATAAAAGGAATCCGCTTACCAAATTTCAAGACTGTACGTCTAATAGGTTGAAAATGGAAATAATTACGTATAACGCCCCTTGGAGGTCGATTTTCGTAAAAATCATTATGTAGGGAATCTCTACTTTATGAAAGAAATCTGTGTACCAAGTTTTTTTTTCACGACTGTACATCTAACAGTTTAGTAATGGAAATAATTATCTATAACGCCCCTTGGGGTTCGAACTTTGCAAAATCCGTTCTTAGCTGACGTCTGCTCCATGAAGGGACCTACCAAATTACCTACAAAATTCCAAGTCTGTAGGTTTAATAGTTCCGGAGATATGGTGATTAGTCAGTGAGTCGCTTTTCTCCTTTATATATATAGATATTAAATTTGAAAGGGAAAAGCGTCTAGTAGAAATTTAAAATGAAAACATGCCCACGAAACTTTATCCTAAGACTGTTCAAACGCAGGCAACTATCAAAAAAGACTGATCCTAAAAAAAAAAAAAAAATTCGCCGAATAAAGGACTCATTCCATTGAAGCTAGGAATGCATTCTGGTTGATTGATTGATTGAATATTAACGTCGCAATGTTCAGCTACACGAGGGCTTCTGGCGACGGACCACGTAACTTTGAACCATGGTTAAGTGACGTGGACGACACCTGAGCTGGCACCCCCCTCTCCTGACTACCACACCACACCAACGGGAGGACGTTTCAGCTCTCGACAGATTTAACGTGCATCGCTGCCCTACACGACGGGTCTTTAGTGGTACTTGGCTCGAACTCGTGACAAGGGAAGCCACGGTCCGATATCTATACCACTCGGCTACAGCGGCCGTCGGAATGTCTTCCGGAGCTGTAATTAAAGTCATCCATAAGGATTTAAAGTTAAAGCAGATCTTTAAAACTAAAGTTTGTTTCCTTTTTTAAAACATATTACTGAAAGAAAAGCAAATTGTAGGAAAAAAAACAAATAGCTGCTGAAAAATGGAAATTTGTAATAAAACTCCATGAGGTATGGGTATATTTAAGTCAGTGGTACTCAAACTTTCACTACTGGCACCCCCCTTTTCAATCACAAATTTTTATCGCGCCCCCTTTATACATTAATAATGTACTGAATGCAATAATAATGCACTTTGACGCCACAGCTACAATACGATCATAATTATAAACCGTACACATTAACAAGATAAGTATTAAATTTTGTATACCTTACTTTTTAAGTATATAATATATATATATATATATATATATATATATTGCTTTTTAGTTCGATTCACTATAAAAGCGTGTTTTTTAGTTTGTTTTAAAACTAGAATTTATTTTATAGTTATTTTTACTATACACTATAAAAATCACAATTCCAGTGAATAATTTAATTAAGAGAAAATATACTTACCTACTTTCAAGGACTTTTAAATTTTTCTTAGAAAATTTGAGAAAAAATCCAATAAAACTAAAGAAAATGTTCCAAATAAATAATGCCCTTAATAAAGGACATAAATCACAGACACTTTTCGCTAACAACACAGGAAAGTTATTTTCCATCTAAATTCAAATTAACTCAAACGTTTCATGTCTCACGCTTTTCTGATATTTACTTTCGCTATCTTGATTAATATGCATTATTTCAGTAGGTTTTTCAATTGCTTGATCAGTTTTAACTTCCTTTAATAGGGATCACAGATGCCCATTTTTTTAATATTCTGCTTATTTACATTTATAAACCATAATAAGTCGTACAACACAGCAATCAAAACCACAAAATTGTTCATGGGGAAAGTGTAGCATGTTCTAAAAAATAATTGTGTAAAACGTTTTTCATTATGCATTATATGTTTCAGAATACTCATGCTTATCCATATATCATAAAACTCTTTCACATGGAAAAAAGATGAAACAGAAATATATTATCTATATTTACAACTTCCCTTAAAAAAAGACGGAGATAACCATACCAGTAAGTTCGAAAATCAGCTAAAGTAATATTTTAGGTTAAAAGAAACGTAATAAAAAGTCTCTCATCGTTTTATATCGTTAAAAGAAACGTAAAAAAAAATCTGTCATCGTTCTCATATTGACCGCAAAGCAAACAAAATATTTGTTTAATTTGGTTATAGGATCAAAGATGGCTAATGAACGTTTGAAGTGGAATCTTTTATTTTTGATGATCACCAGATGATAAAAATAAATTATATCAGTGTAAATGTGTATTTTTTATTATGTCAGAAAGCATCTTGTTTTACTTCATTCCAAAAAATAATTTTTTAAACCTTTTATTTCCAATATGCTCGCGCCCCCCTCTCAGGGTTACCACGCCCCTCAGGGGGGGCGCGCCCCACAGTTTGAGGAACACTGATTTAAGTGACTGTACTAAAAGAAGATAAATTTTCCATTACTAAACTGGAGGTAATGGCCGTACTATATGGCTTCGTCAGTGTACAGTAAAGTTCATTCAGTGTACAGTAATGTCAGTAAAGACATTAATGAAGATGAACTTCATATGAACAAAAAAAAAAAAAAAAGCCTCTAGTCACACGTCTAAGTCAACTCCAGCTATTTAGCTAAGGAATATACCTGTAAAATCACCTGAAGCTCCTCCAATGGACTTTTGTTCTTTCGATTTATTAAAACGAGCCTTAGGAATACGACGTACAAGAACACTGAACGAACTTTGGAAAGCGGTTTAAGGGAAATGGAGTACAATTTGCATGGCAGTACTAAGAAAAGTTTACTTTCATGAAACGTTCAAGCTAGAGCTTTTGTCAAAAATCGTCGCTATCAAATTGCAGCAAATTACCACAAATAGATTATAGTTTTAAAAAAACTAAAAAACACGCCTTTATAATGTGTGTGTATCGAACTAAAAAGTAAAAAAATAATTCTTAATATAAGAATAAAATGATTAACGAGAAAATTAATGTCATTGGGATAAAAGCGTGGGGCGTTATATATTAATTGTTATAATTTCTTATTAGTTCTCCGAAATGCTGAGTTAGTGTAAAAACGTAGTACAAAGCCGTCCACGCATTTACCACAATGTCATTAATTTTCTCGGTAATCATTTTATTCCTATATTAAGAATTATGTTTTTATTTCTTAGTTTGATTCACACTATAAAAGTATGTTTTTTAGTTTTTTTTAAACTCTAATTTATTGTTTATTTTTCAGTTCCATCTACAATAAAAATCTATCTTTTTATCTTTTAAAACTATCTTTTATTTTTTGTTAAATTTATCCTTGAATTTGATATTTGGAGCCAGAAATATGTGGCTGATGGAATTAGTCTTGCTCTTCAATGGATATTAATTAACTGGTCTGAAGTGCATTTATTCTCTCCGTTTACGGGGCCTTGTATGAGTCCCATATCGCTATATTTCAAAGATTCCATCTCTATAGATACAGGTCTAACTAATAAAAGTGTGTTAAGAAGAAATATTAAATGTCAATAGTATTATCACCTTTTAAACGTATTTCTTTAATGTTAATTCGCATCATCACTTCTAAACGTATTGATTGATAAAAATAAAAAAAATATTCAGCAGTTAGAACATAAATTATTATTATTCTCATGCACGAGTCTTTTTTTATGTCCCTTTTTGCGGTTTTAGGGTTGCACCTTAATCTTTTAGTCGCTAAATTTGGAATTAGTCGCCAAACCTGGAAGTGATTTATGGAATTAGTCACCATACCTGAAAGTGGTTTATGCAATTAGTCGCCAAATCTGGAAATGATATAATGATTTAGTCGTCAAATCTCGGAATCCTTATTATCCTTATTTTTAAGGATCCTGATCAGGACAATGAAACAAAGTTAAGAAATTATTGTATTGTCATTGATCCTTGACAAGTGTGCAAAATTTCGAATTAAATGACGTTTTAAAGTGGGTAAAAATGGGTTCAAAGATTCCATTACATTCATGTGAAACTTATAAAAGCGTGTTAAAAATAGGTCTTATTGAGGGAAATTAACTATCAAAATTGTTTTTATAATTTGTGAATGACCTTCTGTATAATTCCAATTTAAATACAAACGAAAGGAACACCTAGAGTACAATACTTTTGAAAGATGCTTTTTTTTAATTTTAAAGTTGATGTATCTTTAGCAACAAGAAACATATATTAGTGAAACGGCGTTTTTTGAAGTCCCAAACTTTGCAGTACTTTTTTAAAAAAGTTACTGTAAGGAAACTAAGCTACGCTTTTATACTTAATCTTTAAAAAGGAAGTTGAAAGAAAGGAAGTATTCATCGTATAAAATATACAAAGGAAGAAGTTACACTACAAGATATTCATTCTGTCAACAAAATATACACCGTATTATAGATAACAGTGTGCATTGAAAAAGAACAGGAATAAAACAAAATTGTTTATGCCTCAGAGATTATTTTATCAGTGTTCAAAATTCCTTTTTAATACTGAAAAGACATCAACTATTCTTAATAAAATCTGTTTATATTGTAATGAGTTTTTTTAAGTTTTCAAATCTCGTTATTGTACCAAAGATTCGAGGAGTTTTTTTTTTAAAAAGATTTTATGAGAAGTGCATTTCCCAGCATGTTACGAAATAAAAGGGATCTTATGAAAAATTATTCCACAAAAAAATAAACATGAAATTAGATTGTTATTACACTGTTCTTTCCTAGCACGGTTTTTTTTTCAATTTTCGGTGGTTATAATTTGAATATTTATATCCATGCTAAATTTTCAGAGTTGTGATTGAATAAAATATTTTATTGAAATGCTATTTTAGGGAGGAAATTCTTGCTTGCTCTTTCATAGTTCGAAAAATTATTGGTCTTTTTTTTATCCCAAAGATAAAATAAAAATAAGATTGATAAAATTTTCGAATGTAAAGCTTTTTTTTGAGGAACAGGAAAATAAATTCTTTTTTTTCTGGTTTTTGTAACAAACAAATTTAGTTTAAGATAATTCCTTATTTTAGAATAAGAATTGAAAGTAAAATTTTTCACTTTTTCTTTTAAGTTTAAGCGAATATTTGTAACTCAAATAAGCACAGAGAAAAGTAAAACTACAAACAAACATGCAAAGAAACACGCATAGAATATATTGTTTTTAATTTGTTATCAATGTAGAGTAATAATATAACAATACATTTTTCATGAGGGTAAAATTAAAAAAAATCAACAAACAAAATGATGGTCTTTTTGTTTTAAATATTAGTTCACTTGCAATTAGTGCTGTACAAAAATTAAAAATTCTTCGGGTTTATTTTTTTCATTAAATATGAAGAATAAAATAAGCTGTGATTTAAAGAAGGAAGGATTAAAATATCAAAGCTTTTTAAATAAATAAGAATATTCAAGAAAAAATAATAAACAGAACCGTTCAAATTATCAGAGAATCTTTAAAAATATTTTTACAGGATTTACAGAGAGTCAAAAGAAATGGAAAAATGTGAGAAAACATCGTATAAACGATACTAAAACTTACATTCAGAATTTTCAAAGTTACTCTGTCTCCAGTGCCTCTTCGCTGTGGTAGTTGAGTGATAAAAGTAAGTAAATGTATTTGTTTTTTTAATTAACACCTTTTTATAAGCTTCACTTGTATGTAACTATATCTTTGAACCACCTTTTACCCACTTTAAAAGGTCAGATTAATTCGAAATTTTGCTCACTTGTCCAGGATAGATGACAATACAATAGTTTACTAATTTTGTTCATTGTCCTGATCAGAATGATCAGGATTAACAATTTCCCATTTTCATTTCTCCTGCCGTATCTGGCAACTAATTTCAGATCCCATTTCCACATTTGGTGACTAAAAATTAAGTTATAACTTAGTTCAATTCACTGTAAAAGGTTGTTTTTTAATTTCTTTAAACTGTGATTTATTTGAGTCATAGATTTAAGTCCTAGTACCACTACAGACTCGTTCTGTGGAGTTGCTAATTCCTACAAAATCTGTGGAGGCGCTAAGACCTTCCAGTAGGGAAGGATGGAAGTTTAAAAAGTGAAGTCCCAGCTTAGGAACTCCTCCAGAGCTTTAGTCTGTCACCCAAATCATCGCGCATCTCTAAAATGGGATGTTAATAAAAAACAAAATTTCAATGGTAGCTTTAAAAAATATATAACTAACCAACCAAGTCTTGTCTCAGCCCGGCGAAGGGAATCCCCAAAGTGCATTTCCACTTTGATCTTTCTACTACTGTCGTTAAGGAGGATTTGATTCCAGATCATCTTAGGTTGTTAGCATTGGAGATCATTAATGGAATCTCCCTAGCGACGCCATTAAGACAGTGCTTATCAAACTTTCAATACTGGCGCCCCATTTTCAATCACAATTTTAATCGCTCCCCCTTATACATTAATAATGTACTGAATGCAATAATAATGCACTTTTTTTGACGCTAAAGCAATAATCTTTGTTATAAACCGTACAAATTCATGACATAAGTATTAAATTTTGTATATGTTGCTTTTAAGCAAAAGAAAAAAGAATTAAGTAATAGGTTAATTATTATGTTATTTTTCCTTTCTTTAATTTTTAAATAGGAACATATTGCAAAATGCGGTGACTGCTTAGAAGGCAAAATATAGATATCAGCTTTTTTTTTAGAAAAAACTCAAAGGATCAATTTCTAATCATAAGCATTCCTTTGAAAAACTTTACTCTGTAAGACAAGCCCATGGATTATTAAATACTTATTAAACTTGTTCTTAATTTAGTATTAATTAATTAGTTATAAAATACTCTGTGCAGCACTGATACATTAAAAGTATACCGGCTGAAGTACCCGCGTTTTGCACGAGCTCATTTATAAGAAAATAAAACATTACTGATATAATCGCTGAATTGTAAGGAGAGTAATGCCAAGTGCGCAACAATGTTTACAAAAATGTAAAATAATTTTTTTTAAATCATTGCTCAAATTATAATTAGTTTTAAGCGAACTGTAATTTTAAGCCTCACATTTAGAATTGATGTTGAATAATGAACAATAATATAAAATTCCGATGAAAAATAATTGTATTATTTTTAATATTTAAAGCGAAAAAACTTCAACATGTTTTGACCCTGGAGCAGTTACGAACTCGATACTAATGGTCGAGTGGAGTTATTGAGGCACCCCATTCCTTTTTTTTATAATTATTTTTTTAGTACACAATAAAAATCGTAATTCCAGTGAATAATTTAATTAAGAGAAAATACACCCACCTACTTTCAAGGACACAGAAAATATTTCGGTAAAAAAGTTATCGCACCGGGAACTCAGTCAAAAAAAAGTACCTTAAGAATGTAAAAAAACCTTTTTAACTCCCAAAAAAGAGGGAGATATGTGACAAATATATTTTAGTTCACGTTAAGACTGTCAAACAGGAGGATAGTGTCAGAGCCATTGGTAACAATTAAACAGTTTTGCCAGAATTACCGATTTCGTGCACTCTGTGCTCGGCATGACCGCTCCGGATTAAAAGTGTATTTATTACAATATGGATGTTTTAAAAAAATATTCATTATGCTTTATATATTTGGCATTACTGATAAAAATAGATCTTGGCCTAGTAATCCTTCAAACTTCCCTAAATGAAAAAACAAATACATAAGAGCAGGGGCGTAACCAACCGAACAAGTAAGTTCGAAGGTCAAACCGCAGTAAATTCATTCTGCTGCCTGCAGCTGAGGACAATAATATAACAGTGATGAATTTTTTATCTTCATAATTTTTTTTTGATTATGGGTCTGGGTTTTTTTTCTCATTTTAGGTTTGAAAAGATACCGTAATAAAAAATCTCTCATCATGGGATTACAGCAAATCAAATAAAAGGTTTTTTTATTTGGTTACAGTATCAAAGATACTTAAAATGAGGTTTTGAAGTAGAAGCTTTTATTTTTTATGACGTAATATCGCAGATGATATATATATATATATATATAAATTATATCAGTGTAATTGTGTATTTTTTTATTATGTCAGAAAGTATTTTGTTTTACTTTATTCCAGTAAATAAATTTTTTTAAATCTTTTAATTTCGATATGCTCGTTCCCCCTTGTAGGTTTATTGCGCCCCCCAGGGTGGTGCACCTCGCAGTTTGAGAAACACTGCATTAAGATATATACAGACGGCAGCGGACTGAGTGATCGAACAGGTAGCGGCATTTACATTGAGAAACGTAAAGAGTGGTCTTTTTACCACCGTAACCCCGACTCTTCCTCTGTCCTTAAATGTGAACTTATTGCAATAGAGAACGGCCTTGAGGTAGTTCTTAATAAACAAGACTTTGGAGACCTCTGGATCCTCTCTGATAGTCGCAGTTCTCTACAACATCTTTATAACTGGATCACAGTCGGAGACAAAGCTGGCGTCTCCATACTTCAAAAAATTAGACAAATATCAGAGTCTCATGATGTTCATTTCCAGTAGATTCCATCCCATGTTAACATCTTTGAAAACGAACAAGGGGATCTCTTGGCTAAAGAGGATTGTAATGCTTCTCCACTGATCTCTTCAACCCTTACCTACTCTGAACATCAATCTAGGGTTAAATCTGAAGCTTTAAAGAAGTGGAGGATCCCGCCCAACCATCACTGGCACGAAAGCAAATATCCAGGATCCTCATTCCTACTTAAATGTGGCAGAGTCTCTCAGACTACAATCTCTAGATTGAAAAGTGACCACATAAAGAGTCTTTCCTTTGGTGGAGGCATGAAGTCTTTTGCTTTTTGCACCAAGTGCAAGAATCAGCAAGCCTCTCCTGATCACATCTTGGACTGCTTGGGACTTTCGAGGGAGGACCCTTTTTCCTCTCCCCTCTGGATATTGGATTTCTTAACGGCCAATGGTCTTTTGGGTCTTGTCTCCGTCAGACAGATTGAGGATTAGCCACAACAATAACAACTAGCCATTTAGTTTCAACATAGGTATATTTTGTTCCATAATTTTTGAAACTGAACCTAAATATATTTTATAACAAGTAAATCATTTAAAATGCTTGGTGATATAAATTAAAATGATAATGCAGACGATGCATTTTAAAGTTTTCTAAAAAAGATTTTCTAAAAAGGAGGTTCTGAAGATTACCCGAAAAAGTTGAAAGATGGATTTTTAGATGTTTGATATTAGAGCCATTAGAAAAAAGAAGAAATATACGTAGTAGGATTCAAAAATTCTGGGATTGAGTCTATAACTTAAAAAAAAAAACATTTCCAATTAAATTGCTGAAACACATTCTCCTTCGAAATAAGAATCTTGAGTAACAACACACTTTTGCCATGGCTTGTAAAGGTCAACGAAAAATTTCTGAAATCCATTTGTAGCCACGTCCTTTTATTCAGCCTGCGAATGACTTTTAACTTCATCTGCAGATTGATCTTACTTTAAGATACGGGGAACGATATGTTGACACACTCTATGCATGTTAAGGTTCTTAGTCAGTATCCGTTGAGATGTGACCGAGAATATCCTAACTGATTCTGCTATTATTTAAAGCCTGTTCTAACGTACCACCGCAGAAACCTTTTCAATGTTTTTAGTAGTGCGAGAAACCTGTTAGAGCGTTTGTCGTCTACGGCATTTTTTCTGCCTTCTCTGAAATGTTGATGTCACTCAAAAGCTTGCGTTCGTGGTAATGCTGCTTCAAGATTTCGTAACTCTCTCAAGCATTTTTCCCAAAACGAACACAAAAAGTAATATCCATTATGCACTTAACAAGCCCAATTTATTCCAATCGCCATCGAGTAAATACATCCGACTCACCGACCTCGTGATTTGAAATAAACTTTTTTTTTAGAAAAGAGGAAGAATGCAATAACACAGAAATGTTATTGTAGTCGCTCTACTGCAAAAATTTTCCACATTATAGACTCAGTCCGGGAACTTTTGAATCATTCTACTAAATATTGAGGAAGAAGGAATAATATATAAAGCTAGAATTTTTTAAAGTTGTTTTTATAGCATTTATCTTATATAACTTATAAGAATATTTTTAATGTGTTTTTTCAATAATGAAGTTTTTACGACTATTATTGCACCAAAAAAAACAGAATATCTCCAAAACAATCCAATCAAATTCAATGCAATTTATAAAATATATGTTATTAGCTCTTTACAGTAACCGATGGTTTTAAGATAGTTACATTTAATCACATTTTAAAGCCATTTTTAGCTTAGAACGTACATTCTTATTCAACTGACATTAAATACCTAAAAATTATTCTTTTATATACTTTTTCAAAATCACAGTTTCGAATGTCGTCTGTTGCCTTAAATATTGAAGTAGTTTTTCTCTCAAATGATTACTTACAAGTATGATAGATGTTTAAAAAGTATTCTTCGCATACTCTAAAATAAGAGAAAATATTTTTTACTTCATGAAAGTGTTCAGAATAAGTGCAAATCTATAAATTTATTTGAAAAATCTTGAAATGGTTTCATACTCAAAAAGAAATCCTTTTACGTGTTCAAGGTGTTCAAGGTATTTTTCGAAAGTTTTATTGTTTAAAATTAGGCTACTTTGCAACTATGTAGATTCAAGGTTTTTAAAATCTAACTGAATTCGAAACAACATAAGTTTTATTATTACAAGTGCAAAACTTGATTATATTGTTAAAATTCGTGTCCTTTTTAATTGCATATATTCACAGCTTTCTGGACTGATTTAGAAAGCTATTTCGCTTAATCTATGCATAACATTGCGGCACACAAGGAAGAGGGGGTCCCGGTTCCGGCAACCTCCACCCCCTTAATTATTGACTTTTTCCGATTGATTATAATCTACGCATATGGTATTTAAAATTTCATTAAGATTGTTTGTTATTCATAATTTACTGTACTAACTAATGCTAATTATGTATTCAAAAAAAATTACTGTTTTTTGATCAAGAAAATAGACAAAATCAAAAGAATATGTTGGGCGGCGTATTGGAGCCTGATACGAGAATGGTGGACTTCCTAACTTGCACCCCCCCTTCCTCTTGAAAAACTCCTGTGTGCGCCGCTGCATGGAGATATTACTTAAGTTCCGGGGAAATGGATTTTACTTTTAACAATACATTTTACTATCAAAAAGCAATTCGCTTTAATTATTTCTTCAAGGTAAAATAAGCATAATTATCTTACAAAATAATCATTGGGATAAGAATGTTCATTCAATTCTGATATGCTATTCAGAAGAAATAATGTACCCTATTTTAGGTCATAAAATAAAATGTTGGGGGACATCATATGGGAAAATCATGAAATTTTATGGAAAAACTGTAATTTTCAGGTGTTAAATCGAATGCAATTAAGAATATTGACGTTAAATTAAAAACTATACTGTTTTGAATTCTCAAGATTTCCCTGTAAAACTTTTTTCTCTTTACTACATTATTTCCTTCAAAATATACTTTAATTTAAATTAATTCATAAGCTGAGAGGTATAACAAAGTGAGTAAAACAAGCAGTACAAAAAAAAAAAAAAAAAACTGTAACACAATTTCTACTTAGATCAACAAAAATGTTTTTTTTTTTTTTAATTAGATTTAATTAATGAATTAATATTTGAAAAAACTGTATCAACATCAAGTGTCATGCACTATAAGCTTAAAAAGATGTATTTGAAAGGCAGTGGATGAATAAAAATTATTTTATTAACTATTAAAAATTTGAACAAGATATAAATAGGAATAAATATATATGTATAGGAAGAGAGTGAGCTAATAGTAAGAATTGAAAAAGGAAAAATAGTTTAGTACTATTTACGAATAACTGCAATCATATTGTATAGACACTGAATAAAACTGCATGAATTCTAAAAAAGAGATACGAAAACTGCAATGTGGAACACCTGAACGAAAAATGCAATGTGAAAAATAATAAATAATTATAAATAAATAATAATCAATAAAAGAATAACTAATTATATTATTTAATTTCAGTTTTTATTTTATTTTTATTATTAATTTTAAATTATATTATTGTTAGTTTACAATATATTTTTATTAGTGAAAAAATAATAATAATGATAATAATAATTATATATATTTTTCTATTATAATAATTATTAATTTTATTATTGAAGAATTTAGTAAATCCCCCAGATTCGTATTTTACGATTCGAATGGTAGGGCTTAGAGTGGTGGCAAGCAGAGAAGCAAGAAGCCGCCCTTCCGATATAGTGGTTAATGACGTTGACTACGGTGCCGTAGGGCCTCGGTTCGAATCCCGGACAAAGCATGGATGTTTGTAAATGTATAGCGCTTTTGGGGTATAGACGAACTCTAAATAGCCGTCGAGCCGCATGTCCTCTCCTAAAGTTGGTAGAAGGCCTCTAACCACTCCCAGAGTGTTCTCCCTCAAAATTGGGGTGGAACTGAGCCAAATCGTACTGCCCCTTGTATGGTGCATAAACTACGGCTAACGACAGGCGGACAACTAGCATCTTGCCACGAAGAATTTCGTGTGCCTTGATCTGATGTTTCTTTCAATCAGGCGACAGAAGTAACAATGGAGAAACATGAAATGAAGCACATAGTTGCCAATTTAGCGCTTATGACACTCACGTGAAATAGGGGTTGTCAATTTGATGTGTATCCGTGAAAGTTGGCATGGTTGCAATAGCACATAAGTACCAATAAGGTTTTTTTTATTTCAAATGCCGCATTTTTATAAATGCACGCATTTTATTTAATAAACTGATATTTTTTTCTTCACTTTTACTTCTTTTAGAGTATTATCTTTAGCTAAATGTCAGTAATTTCAATGGTTTGATTTGAAATTCAATTCCAATTTGTGATCATAATTATATGTTTATCATCCCGATGTAATTAAAATCAGGGTGGAATTCGAGGCTTCACACCCTTCCCTATTGACCAACATTCTAAATTTTATCATAAAGATAACACCTTGGCACTTCCGTTTACATGTTTTATAGAGTAAGATTTTCCCCTTCCCGTAAAAGAAGGCCGTGTACGCCGCTGATAAAAATTCTCCCTAAATTTGTATCTTTTTACGCACCTTTTCCTATTGTTTTAACGCCTTAAAGGTAAGCGGATGCAATCAAGTGTTTTTCTACTTTTTGAATTTCATCCGTTTTCTTCTGTATTCTACGTCAATCGTATATCCGAGAAATAGCATACACATTCTATTTTGGGTGCAATTCTTCTCACGGCCGCTCTTTTTAAGTTCTAGTGGTCATAAATTATGTTCCATGATTGCTACGAGATTGGACATGAGCTTTTGAGAGATAACGCTGTAAATGTCTACCCTATAAATGAAGTCTTGTGCTTTTGAGTTTACATTCGTAATAGAACAGGGTTAGAGGATACTCATAGAAATGAAGATTTTGGTCCCTTTCTTGTTCTTCACTTGCATTTGCGGTAAGTTTAGTTTCTATAAAAAAATTATTTTTGAAACCAGGAATTTTGAATATTACAATGTAATATATTTTGCATATACGTAGTAGAATTCAAAAGTTCCCGGACTGAGTCCATAACTTAAGAAATATTACCAATTAAACTGCTGAAACACATCCTCCTTCGAAATAAGACCCTTGAGTAACAACATACTTTTTGCCATGGCTTGTAAAAGTTATCGAAACATTTCTGGAATCTATTTTTAGCCGTGTCCTTTAATTCCCGATGCACTTTACTTCATCTGCAGATTTGTCTTCGTTTCACATGCGGGGAACGATCTGTTGACACATCCTACGCATGTTAAGATGCTTAATCAGTATCCATTGACATGTGGTCGAGGATATCCCAATTGATTCTGCTCTTTTTTGAAGCCTGTTCTTACGTACCGCCGCAGAAAACTTGTCGATGTTTTCAGTGGAGTGGGAAGTCTGTGGACATCCAGAGCGTTTGTCCTCTCTTTGACTCTTTATTTCCCTGCCTTCTCTGAAACGTCGATGCCACTCAAAAGCTTGCGTTTGCGATAATTTATCACTACCATGCACATGTTTTAACATTTTGTTAGTCTCTGTAGCACTTTTTCCCGAACGAATGCAAAGTTAAATATTCATTATCTGCTCAACACACACACACACACAAAAGCAATTTCTTTCAATCACCAACGACTAAACGCATCCGCTTACAAAATACGACACCGTGGCTAGCCATCGACTACGTGCTTTGGAATAAATTTTTTTTAGAGAATTAGAAAAATGCAGTAACACAGAAATGTTATCCTAGTCACTCTACTACAAAAAGTTTCTACGTTATAGGCTCAGTCCGGGAACCTTTGAGTCCTCCCTCGTATATTCAATAAATACTTAACGTACTATATTTGACTGAATTTTCATACTGAACAGGAAATAATGGTACTCAGTGGTAATATTTTTAATTATTGGAATTTTTTTTTTGATTTTATATTTTTTAAACAAATATTTGATCTGTGAGCTTAACATTTCAAATTCAGCTTCATATATTGAATTTTTATCATTAAAATTACATTTTCCAGTTGAATGTCTTATATCTTTATATACATATATACAATAAACTTGTGTCAATGTAGAAGTTTCTGTGAATAAAACTCGCATGAATGTTAATAGTTTAAACAAAATTTCCTTTTGCTAAAAAAGTTACAAGATGCTCCAACATAATACTTCTTTTATTTAGTGTAACATTTAAATTATAATTAAAAATTGTACTGATTCCTGAAAGTCAGGACGTGTTTTAATACATATATATTAATTTATATTTACTATATATTAAAACTCAAAATATTATGCTCTTGTATATATAAGTAAAACATTTTTCTTCTCTTCACATTTTCTTGTGTTAGGTTGTATCTTTTTGCACCAATATAATAATTGCAATAACTTCAAGATTAATGGATAAACAGTACAACAATGAATAATGAAAATATATTGTTTACATTTACGTATTTCTTCTCAATCATAAAATGCCACTTTTTTTTATTATACTTTAATTGAGAAAACTAGGGAACTAACTTGTTTCACACCAAGGTACGCGCCAAGCGCCCTTTTGGCGAGGTTTTGAAGTCGCGCCAAATGAGGTTTTAGCACCAGTAGTTTTCAATACAAGATGGAGGTCTAGTACTAAGAGAGAAATAACATTAAAATAATTTAAAAGAATACTTATTCCTGTGGAAAGAGTAAAGTTAAACAAGTTTTAAAAGAAGCAAAAAAGCTAAATTAAGCGAAAATTAATTTAATTCTTTCGTGGAAAATAAATTGATAAAAATACAAGATTTAATAAAATAAAATATGACTATATTTTAAAAATGCCGGTAAAAAGCAGAAAAAATATAAAAAATGGAATGTGTAAAAATTTTTTGTAAAAAAAGTTAACAACTTTTTGGGTTTCTATGAATTTTACGTTCAAAATTTCATTAATCAAAAGTAAAATTGAAATAAAGTAAAGTGAAAATTTACAATTTGCTGCCAGATAAAATAAAGAAAGAATTATCTTTGATAAATTTACTATCATAGTTACACAATTTTGCTCCGTAAAATTCGCAATAAAACATACAGCGTCAATCTGTTATCATATCAGTAAACAATTTTTGGTTCTTTTCCTAATTTCTCAATCAAGAAATTAGTGAGAGAACAAATGGAATCATTAGAAAACAAAACAGACAGAAAGTTGACCTCTTGTAATGTTTTCAAAAAAAAGATTCTGGTATTCACCAATAATGTTTGAAATATCCATGTTCTATAAATGACAGAAGACGAAAGCTGCAATCTAGAAAACATAGCCCATAAAAATAGTTCAACTTGTGAAAAAATTGAATATAAATTGTCTGAAATTATATTAGAGTTACCACCAGAGAAAAATAAATCTAAAAAAATAATAAATATAGCGTGCATAATACGCATGACAACCCTAATACCAAACATTAAAAAATTAAGGAAGCCATATATATTGTATTTTGACTCGCCTAATTTGGCGAATTTCACCAATATTGCGCATAGCATCTGGTCTCAAATTAGTGAGCAAACGAGTTCATTTATTGAATGAAATGATTCTCATTTAGAAATATTTTGGTTAATCTGTTATTTACTACCAATCCTTTGGCTTCTCTATTATCACTGGAATCTCAATTAAATTATCAATATAAGTTGATTAATTTATAAATTATGAATTCTCAAAACTAAAGAAAATTTACAAAATCAAAGAAAGAAAATATGACCAAAAAATTTAAATTATATACTATATAAATAGATATATAATTCTTCTAATATGAACTTTATTTTCCAAAATCAAATATAATTTTTGACTACTTTCTATAAACCCACTTTTATCCAATCCAAACTCAATTGTTCTCAACAGGAAAACAAAAACTGATATTTTAACCTTCAAGTCTTAAGGCTCTGATAATTTCACTTATCCTTTTTTTCATTGTAACATTATGTTATCTATGCTTGTAAATCTTAGTGTGAGATTTTGTTTACTCTTCTGGATGTAGTTAGTGACCTTCAATTTTGTTTTCAGATTAGAGTACATATGTTACCATTTGTGTTGTTCGAATTCAACTTTACAGTGCTCTTAGTTATAAATAAGAGAGAATTGTTAAATATTATTCGAAATTGTATATTTGCACATGTTTTTGTTTCAAATGTTTTATTTCTATATCATTATAAAATTATTGCATTAGTTGTTGCAAAGACTTTTGTGTATTTTTGGATTATTTTTACAATATTGTTGCGTTGTTTTGTTAGTGCTTCTGAATATTTTGAAAAATAATTCTCCAGTTCTCTTATTATTTGATGTTTCGTTGATTTATTTCAAAACGCATTCGTGAACATGTTTTATAAAACTGAAAATATTTTGTATAAATAGTTAAGAACATGGATATTAATTCGTTTAATATTTTATATGCATTTGAAACAAAAATTAAAAAGACAAAAAAGAGTACCCTCTGGCCACCTAACAGTGAATCAACCCCAATAGTACAATTTATACAACTGTTCATACTCATTGCTCAAATTGTAAAACTTGTATAATTTACATGTATTATGTAATTATATTTTTTAATGTATTGTAAGCAGGAAAAAAATGAATTTCATGTCTTCATCTCCTCATAATTTGTACAATTTAGTATATATTCACAAAAAATAATACTAATAATCACCTTTTCCTCTCAATTGCTCTGCATTTTTATTCGTCTTTGCTTCTGCACCTCGACAGAGACACATGCAATTGTGCATGAATAAATATTGTTTCCTTCGATGTTACACCTAAGCCGACTTTTCAAAACTTTGGTTATGTGGTTTATTAATAGTCACTGGCCAAATCCAAGTCCCTTTCAGTGTCCAGTGTGATCCTTGGTGTATATATAATTTCGTCTTTCTGATCTCCTGATAAAATTTCATACTGTACCATGATATTCTCTTGATGATCACCATCGTCACCACCAAAAGAGACGGCTTCATCAAAAGAATTGTACGTTATAATGTCCCCTAGAAATCTTGTTAAAATAGAATGATTTTTTTATTTCAAATCGTCATTTTTCGAACAGCCAATATTTCTCTGCTACTCATTTTTTCCACTGTTATACCATCAGGATACATTTCTTCGACAAAATTTTCTCACAAAAGTTCACTTGGTATTTTTAATTATTTTATCGATGCTCCTCTTCAGTTAAATTCTACTTTTTACGGACTGTTTTGTCGCCCATCCGGTATAGAGGTTTGAGACGCTGACGGCTTGGGTTCGAATCCCGGAGAAGGCTTGGATGTTTGTAAATGTATAGTGCTTTTGCGACATGGGGGTACGCTAAAGAGCCGCAAGTCCTCTTGTGAGGTTGGCGGAAGGTCTCTGACCACACCCAGGGTGTTCTCCCTCAAAATTGGGGAGAGACCGAGCTAACTCGTACTGTCACTAGAATGGTGCTCAAGGCTACGGCCATCGACAGGCGTATATCTAGCTCCTTGCCATGATGACTTTTGCGATCCTGGATCTGACGCAGTCAATATCAGGTGGCACAAGAAACAACAACAATGACCCCTTTTTACTAACTGTATGTAATGTATAAATAAATTTAGTACAGCATATCTCTCTCTCTCGCGAAGAACTTTCGTTATACAGAGAGAGAAATAACACACTTTATAAATCGTATCTCCTACAAGAATTTAAAGGAACGTTTTTTCCATTTTGTGCTTTCTATTCTAAGCCGTAATTTACAACTCTATAGCATTTTAAAGGCTGCTCTTATTGGTGTTTATTTATTTATCCAAAGCCCTTGTCTGTCTTTTAACCATTTGACTCCAACTTTCCCAGTATCGACTGACGACGTCGTCAGTCGAGTACAGTGCATTGGAGCAGGTGGTTGCATTCCATCCTGGCATGGTCCATAATCATATCCTATCCATGGCATGGGCGCAGAGTGGACAGACCTCGTTAGCAACGAGGCCAAACAAGTGGAGGTATACTCCCAGGAAGACATGTCCGATGGTTAGGCCTTAGCTCTCTCCATGTGCCTCGGGATTGAACCCACAGTGGCCAGGGTTTCCCATGTCTTTCCAATACTTGGTTTTTTGGGTCATGGCAGAATATTTGTTAATATATGTAGTTATAAAAAACTTCCAGGATTTATTTCCATTAATCTGAAAAATAATAAAAAGTAGCTAAAATCCCATTCATATACAAGATTCAACCTTAAATGAAGTATCTTTGACACATACTGATATTTTATTAAATCCTAACACACACAAGTAATATATAAAAAAAATTAAGTTAATTCCTACTTTGAATGGATGAATAAAAAGTGTTTTATTAACGATTGAAAATTTGAATAACATATATATATGTATAAATGAATATACGAGGGTTGGGACAAAAGTCAAGGCAACTCTTTTTTTTCTTGAAGATACCAGTCTGATTGGAAAATGTGACATATACAGACGAAAGGACAAGGTGTTAACTACATGTGTGGACAATGAATAGCACTGAAATATCGTAACACACTAATTTATTACGCTATTATACAGGGCAATATGGTCTTCACGGTGCAAAAGAATGGCAACACAGTACACCCACCGTGCTACTGTATGGTATGGTAAGGCATTATTTCCAAGGGCTTACACTAATTCGATGTGATATTCCATCGCATTTTTTCTTCGGAGAATGGCTATTTTGATGTAAGAACACTGTTCAACACGGGTTACTTCTATCACACGACACTCACCAAATGACTGATTTCACAGTATTTGCTGCACTACTACCAGCTATCAGAGAGCCATCTATTCTTTTGTGTACACACTATGCTTGCCGAGCTTCCACGTGACACATATACGTTTGTGATCCATTCACATATATACAAGAAAAAAATAGTTGCCATGACTTATGCCCCAACCCTCGTACATATATAGAGAGAGTGAACAAATAGTAGGAATTGAAAAAAAGACCATGATTTGTCTGCATTGTTGTAACAATGCAAACCCGGTTTGGCTAGTTTGGCTGAAAAACAGGTTTACGACACCCACTTTTGTCTTTGTTTTTACAGTTACATTATTACAACAATAGAAACGAATCTAAGATGGCGTCAGAAACCGGTAAAAATGAAACCGACATGGCTGTATCTGTAATTCTTTGAATAATTAGTTTCAGTTAATTAATTTTAATTAATTATAATTCAATCATCCTATTTTTACCCGAAACAATAGTGTATAGAAATTTCAGCTCAAATGAGCGCTTTAAAATGTGAGGAAAAAAAAAACCTTTTCAAGTTTTGACACAAGTTGCAAAAAGGGTCGCTAAGTTGCCAAAAATGACGCCAATGTGGATGTATTTGTAATTCTTTGGATAATTAGTTTTAATCAATTGATTTTTATTAATTATAATTAAAATATTGTATTGTAATTCAAAATAATCATGTATATATAAAGTTTCAGCTCAATTGAGCGCTTTAAAATGTATTTTAATAACGATTGAAAACTCCACCAAGATAAATAAATAAATAAATATATAGAGAGTGTGAGCTAATACTAGAGGAATTGAAAAACGTCAAAAATAACATAAAACAAAGTTGAAAGTAAGAGAAATTTAAAGTTCAATGTCCAATAATAAAAACACGATTCATTATTCTTTTGATTTACAAAAACAAAATAAATATTCCAATATTTGACATTCACAGACCATTCTATACTAATATCTCAATCATTTGATACATTTTTACCAAAAATGTAAGTATTTTTAAACTGTTTTATTTACTTAAAGCAACATGCATTTTTTTGCATTGATTTTGAATTTTAAAAACAATTGGGTAAAATATTTTGATACGTATTTAATAATAATTCCTGATCTGTACATTAATATATTAAATAGAAATCAATCAGAAAATCGTTTGGAATGTATGGACACTACAACAATAAAATTGCACTTGTTTTAATTAGAAAATAATAGTTTTTATTTTTTTAGTAGAAAAGAAAAAAAAAAATAGAAAATGAAAAACTGCTTTATTTTTTATATAAGTAAAAATAAAATTTAATATTAATTTTAAATATAATACGCTGAAGTATTTACATCTAAAAAATTGCTTTTCTTATTACATAAATACTTTAATATTAGAATCTAAAATAGCTGATTACTTTGCAAAAAAATTAAAATAATAAATTCACACACACACAACTCCTGAAATCAATTTACTTAGTCAGAATTTCTTTGTATTGATTGGTTAATTCGATTCTTAAACACAAGTAAGCTTTTAAATCAATAAACCATGTTTCGGTTTCTATGATATAATTGGATTCTCATTATTTTTTCTTGTTAGTTAATTAATTTGGAAGCTTTGATATTCGATCCACAATTAGTAGCAAAAATATAATTTAATTTCCCTTTTGCTAACAAATAAGAAGATAATACTTTATCGAATGTTTAAAAAATTGACACTGGCAAAACTTTTTTTACTAAATATTTCTTAGCTAAATTTTCTTATAAGTCACTTAGCATTCCATGGGCTTGTCTTGCAGAGGAAATATTTTCAAAGGAAGGTTTACGATTAGAAATTGACACTCCGTGTACTTTTTTTATACTTGGCTGAGATTTATATTTTGTCTTGAAAGCACCCACCACATTTTCCAATCTGCTCCAATTTAAAAATTCCAGAAAGAGAAATGAAATATATATTACTTAAGAGTTACATATATAAAATTTAATATACTTATTTTATTAATTTGTACGGTTTATAATTACGATCGTTTTGTAGCTTTAGCGTCGAAGTGCATTATTATTGCATTCAATACATTATTATGTATAAGGGGGGCACGATAAAAATTATGATTGAAAAGTGAGTCAATAGTATTAAAAGTTTGAGAAGCACTGGTTTAGAGGAATATATTGTACCAATCTACATGGGAGGTATTGTGAAAGTTCTGGGAGAGATTCCGTATTGAACGCTCAAAAATAAACCGTATCGGATCAGTTATATTGTGGTCGGCTGACTGTATGGGCCAATGTGGATGTTTAGCATCATGCTCGTCTTAATCGAACCATGATTTAAAAGCTTCCGTTACTTGGATATGTGTATAATCATCCTGGAAAATTCCTTCTTCTGCAGGAAACAAAGTTTGCATCATAAAATGGAGCTGGTCAACTAAAATGTCTTAATATTTTTCCCAGTAATTGGTCCAGCGGGAAACCACGACATGTTTGCCCAAATCATAACAGACCAACCTCTATGCTTGACAGATGGAAGAAGACAATCACAATCATATGCTTGTGCATGTGTCCTTCAAACATGCACCCGTCCTGTTGTAAGGAAAAGTGTGAAGAAGAGATGATTCTTCAGACCATATTAATTTCCTCCACTTGTCAATCAACCAGGTTTCGTGAGAGTGACACCCCTGTAGACGACGTTTGTCAGTAACATCTGTGACAAGTGGCTTGGAAATTGCTGCTCTGTCGTAAATGTGTTCTGTGTTTCTTCTAACTGTAATCATTGGCAGTGAATAATATTGATTAAGTTCTGTGGTCGCTTTTGCTGTCGTTGTTCACTTCTTAGACATTACAATCCACTTCAATACTCGTCGGTCTGATTCACTGAGCTTCTCTTTCCGTCTACTACTTTGCTTTGCCTAGTTTGTCTAGTCATGTTGTGTCTATGCTGCCATGTCTTTAGACACCGTATCTCAAGAAACGCCTAACAGTTAGGAAGTTTCGGTCACACTTATTCCAGCTAGGTGGACTCCTGCATTTTGGCCTCTTCGAAAATCTGAGAGGTCCGACATTTAACGCATTTGAAAAAAAGACTCAAAGATAAAAGAATTTCAATAGGACCAGAATACATACAATTTCTATTGATAAAAAAATTGGTAACTATTTTTATAGTTTAATGCTTACGAAGAGCATTCAAAATGTCGCTTTTATTCACAGGTGTTTCCATTATTTTGATAAGAACCTGTGTGTGTGTGTCGACTCGTGTTATAAACCAGATAACTAATTTTCATCCTATTTTTCCCCTTAAAATTAGAATTTAGTTATGGAAATGAACTACTATATTTTTTAAATATATGACAAAAATTAAGTCTTTTTGCTTCATGTTAGTAAAATACGATTTTAGACTTTCAATAAAACCTACATTTTCACAAATATGATTTAGAGATTTAAAAAAAAGAGAGACGTGGGAAACGTTTTGGTCTATGAAGAGATTTTTTTATGTTCTGAATGCTAATTTTTTTAAAATTTGAAATATTATGTCCAACATATTAAAGATTTATTTTAAGGTCACATAATAGTCAAATTAACTGTGTTTGCCAAAGAACAAAATATGAGTTATTTATAAAATAAAAATAAATACACTAAGAGTTATATTTAACCAATTAAAGTAAAGTAAAATAATTAAAATTGAAAAAAAACCCTGTTATTTTCATGTATTTCCACAAAGAATAACTTTATATTTCCTACTTGTTCTCAAATAAATAGTTATGTTAATATCAAAAATAAATTAGAAATTTTTAAAACCTAGTGCATATTTTCAAGTTCAATTAGGGCATAAAATATTTTCTTAGCCTAATTTAATCTCAAAAATCATTAATTCATTTTTTTTGCATTCAAATAAATCGTCTGTATAAAGATTTACTTTATGTATTTCACCCAAAAGAATTTTAAACTGCTCATTTCGTTAAAAGTCGTTTGCTTCTTTTGTCATTTAATATCTTTATGGAATGATATTGCATTGTTTTAGATATGTATATTTACCCAAAATTAGTTAACAATGCTTTTAAAGCGCATTTTGACACTGTGATTAATATTTTTATATTCAGAAGTAGCTTAAAATTTATTATAACTATCAAACATTGTATCGGAAAGAAAAGTGATGTCTTTTTTAATTACTGTGTATTTAAATTTAAAAATTATAGATGGGTAAATTTTACATATGATATTTATACTTCGATATTGTAAAAATCGAATTTTTTTCTAGCTGAGAATGGAGAATTTAAAAGATATTAAATTCTAGAAAATTAGATGGTTTTTCCAGTTAATTTGATATTGAAATTGAATAATGGTCTTAGGATTTTAAATAAACTGATATTAATTTTAATAATTTAATCACAGGTAATAATTTTAAATAAACTTTCTGATAAGCTTACCTTTAAAAAAAATAGTAAAATTTCCAAAAGTAATTTGATTAAAATGAAAAGCAAATTTTACTATAGTGCGATCAAATGATGTAAATAAATTTTATTTCTATTACTTTATCAAGTTTTTACTTTACATAGATTCCTAACAATTTGTCAGTAACTTTAAATAAATTTCGGAATAACGAATAATTTCAACTTGAAAACTTTTTCAAGAAGTAATTGAGTTGTTAGGTATTTAAAAACGAATAAAAGCTTTATTTCAAAACGTGATCATGTTACTTGCAATTACGAATTGAACTACATTGAAAAAATGTTTTTATTTATTACTTATTTTGAGAGCAATAGTTACTGAAATGTAAATCTTAATTTTGAAATTTTATGTTTCACTTGTATCTATATATTGTCCATGAAATAAAATCTATGAAATTTCTATGAAATGAAATATCTTATGGCGATAATCTGCAAAAAAAAAAAATAGTCACCTTCTCGATTTTTGTTTTTCAAAGGCATTTTGTATCCACGCACATGTAACAAATATCATCTTTTGAGAATTTAAAAAAAATTCAAAATGTCATTGAGACTTTCTCCGAAAATAGTTATATAAGAGTATAAAAATAATTCAATTTTGAAAAATTAAGAAACGATATTTGTAAAAAGAAAAAAAAAGAGCATTATTTTTGAAAAAAAAGGAAGGATTTCTTTTAAACGTAAATAGTCTGGAATAAATCAACGTCCTTCATGGTAATACAAGAGATTGTAGTGATAATCTCGTAATTAACAAGTAATATATATAAAAAAAGATTTTTAATTCAATTCCTACTTATACATATATATATATAGGTCAACAAATTTTTTTTTTATTTTTGTTTCTTTTTATTGAATAATTACAATTAATATATCTATGCATATACGTATGACAGAATCACAATACTAAGTGGCAAAACAGAAAGCAATTTTCCTCTCTATATGTGGTGTTATTTTTGCTTGCTATTATTTATTCATTTATAAACCACATTCTCAGAATTTAGGCCATCCTAAGTAGAATTCGAACTCATGCCCTTTGGATTAAAATCAAACGCGCTATTCGCTGCGCTAAAGGGACACAACGAATGATTTTACTTTTATATATGTTATTGAATTATTATTTTTGATACTATTTATTCATTATTTAATGAATTAATATTTGAAAAAACTGTATTAACGTCAAGTGTCATCCACGACAAGTTAAAATGTATTTGAACTTGAGTGTATGAATAAAAAGTATTTCACTAACGATTGAAAATTTGAACAAGTTATACATATACATATACATACATACATACATACATACATACATACATACATACATACATACATACATACATACATACATACATACATACATACATACATACATACATACATACATACATACATACATACATACATACATACATACATACATACAAACATACATACATACATATATATATATATATGGGGAGAGTGTGAACTAATAGTAGGAATTGAAAAACCATGGTCAAGTTTTGCAAACTTATTTTCTGCTGATACCTATATTCCTCAGTTTCTCAGTTTTCCTTGTGAGGACTTTAAGGATTTTAGTTAAACTTGTCTCTTGAATTCTTTATGATCATCTTTCAGAGAAAAAAACCTTCGCAAACATTATTAACAGCCTTTTATTATATTCCAAAGACTTCGGAATAATTTTATGGAAAAACAGTACACAGAAAAAATCGTATTTCGGAAAGACGTATATATGCTTTATGGGCAGTTAACGCTTTGGCAGAGCGAGACATTTATATACGCCAGTGGTACTTAAGATTCTAAAGTTGTATTGTAGTTTTAGCGTCAAAGTATAGTAAATATTATTGAATTCATTTCATTGTTATTATGTGGAGCGGGGATGCGATGAAAATTATGATTGAATATTGGGTCCCAAATATTGAAAGTTTGAGTAGCACTGTTCTAGTTACTATAACCTAGATGAAAAATCATCAAAAGTATTATTTTTCTAGGTGCATTATCCGCAAGAGTTAAAAGACAGTATGATGGCGTTCCAGAGGAATATCGCCATTTTATAAAAGGCTATACAGGCACCCCTCAGGAAACTATTGCTGCGGAGCAAACTACAGATGCACCTGTAGAAGCAGTCTCTGCCGAACAAGCAACAGAGGCACCTGAACAGGAAGTAGATGTTGGAAAACAGCCAGGGGATGCAGTTGATGAGACTGCTGAAATCGCAGAACCAGTTGCTGATTCATCTGAGGAAGTAGAAGATGTCTCGGTACAATCTACTGATGTACCTGAGGAAATTGTACCTGCTAAGCCCGATGATTCAGAAAAAGTAGTACCCGCTAGACCAGAACAGCCGGAAATAGTTGTATCGGCAAATCCAAATAAGCCTGAAGTAGTTGTTTCAGCTAATCCCGAAGAATCTGATAATGTTCAACCACCTAAATCTGTTGAACCTGAAAATCCATCTTTTCTCGATGAACCAGAAAACGTTCTACCACCTAAGCCTGAGGAACCAGAAAATCCTTCCTTGCCCGAGGAGCCTGAAAAGGTTCGGCCACCTAAGCCTGAGGAACCTGAAAACCCTTCTTTGCCCGATGAACCTGAAAAGGTTAGACCACCTAAGCCTGAAGAACCTGAAAAAGTTAAACCACCTACGCCTCATGACCCTGAAGAGGTCAAACCACCTAAACCCGATGAGCCTGATCACGTTCGACCAGCTAAAACAATTCGCCCTGCTACGTAAGTTTCTTAAAAGTTCTTCATTTAATAGTTATGTATATATTTATATTTTATTAACACTGAAGCGAAACCCATATTGTGTGTAATTTTTTGCTAGTTTTTGTTGTTTTTATAGCTGCAAAGGTTTTTATGCATTACACACAAGAATTGTGTGGTATAAATAAATACATAACAAATAAATTTGTAGTGGAATTCCAACATTTATTCATTTAAGATAAATGCAATTTATTAAATGGAAAATAATTAAATATTATTTTTTCTTTAAATGTTTTAACCTTGTACAGTGGAAAACCTTTCAAATCAACGACAAGCTTACCAAGAACAACAACGAGTGAGCAAAAAGTAAAAGGTCTGAATATTGGACTGCACTACATTTTGGAAAACATAAAAAGGAAGCTTAAATACAGAAAAAGTGTTCCGAATGAACTGCTTATTAAGGTAATACTGTTCATATATATTCTCTAAATTAAAGGCTATGTTTATTATTTTTAATGTGGAAAATGTTTATTAGAAAGCTTTATGTTTCTCAGCATTAAAGGTATATAAGTAAAATTTTATTCCTCATGACAAATATTATTCAATATATAGCATCTCTGTACTCTAGTAATTTTAATTATGTATTATTATTGTTCTTTCTTATCCTCAAACGATCTGACATATGTCACATCAGCTCCAGAACGTTGTTGATCATCAAAAAATCTATAAAAATAAGAGTATCGGATGTTAAATCCCCTTTAGAAAATCCAATGCATCTCAGAATGTGATCCGGTGAACCTGGATGTTCACAGCATTTCTTACAAGTGAGGTGGATTTCTCTCCCACTATCATAGGAAAGATGTTTTTTAAGTGGCTACTTGGTAGTCTAGCCAGAGCAGTCTGGGAACCACGGTCACATTTAATTTCCAGTAGAGACCCATGGGATGTTCCTGTGTATCATTGGTGTGCAGATGTAATATGCCATATTAAATTTAGTTTAGATCTCGTAATAGATTACAGTTCTTGATAAGTGAGAGAAGTGCCCTTAGTTATGGTTTTGTTGACTTAATTTTACACATTATTGTAGCCTTAATGTTTTTCGTATACAGTTAATCGAAAACTTTATTTGACAAATTCGTAATCTTTAAGGGAAAAGTCCAAGATTAAAGCTGTTGATTTATAACTATGCCTAATAAATAAATTTTTGTTTCTTGTGCTCAGGTTTTTGTAATTAGTTCGAAAATCGAGCAGTCCGGAGGAGAAGTGTTTCCCGTAAACAAAGACGGAATGAAGATTATCTCTGACCTTCTTCCTTCTTCCTATAAGAATGCCATATGTTCAGCCTGACCGAATCGTGACCGTAGGACATGACCTAGTGAAATTGATCTATTCCTGAAAAAGTGACTTTTCATTTCGAATATCCTGAGAAAAAAGTTCCTCAGCATAATAGCATGTTTATATATTAATAAAAATGAAAATAAAAAGTTTATATACACTATTGAATTTTTATTTTAGTTTGCTTTTGACTATTACGTACATATGAGCACTCTGTTCAACAAGGTTTGGTTTTTTTAAAACAAAGAAATTTAAAAAAGCGAATGTACGAAAACATGACTACACTCTTTCAAAAATGAACTAAAAATAAACAAAGATATTCACTTCAGGCATTTTACGTTCCATAAAAAGAAATTTTTTAAAAAAACCACCAAAGTTATTTTGCAATGTTTTTTGCATGATTTCATTGTGCGAGCAAAGCATCGATTTTATATGAGATTTCTGATCACATTCAGCATTGCAGGATCAACATTCTAAATGGCTGATGTAATTCGACTTTTCAATTCACCAATGTAATGAATTGGATATTGTAAGCAATGTTTTTTGCGTATCCCTACAAGAAGAAGTCCAAAAGAGATATGTCTAAAGACCTAGGTAGCCTCGGTAATGGATTTCTTGTATAAATCCATTACCCAGGGTATTTTTTCTCATTTCCATACTCTATTGTTATTGTGCTCCATTTACGCTGTAAATGTGTTGCAGATCTAAATTCGATTAACTCTTCTACAAATTGTGCTTGTTCTTGTGGGGAAGCCATTTTGAAACGAGGATGTTGCAAAAATGGGGAAATTGCTCCATTTAATTTTCATTTCATTAAACAGAACAGTACCGGTTTATCCATTGGGCGCTTGGGGTGGGCGCCCAGGGGCCCGGATAAGTTGAACTTAACCAAATTCTCTGGTTATAAATTTCGAACAGAAAGTGCCAAGGGGACCTGTAGATCTTCTGCGTCCGTGGCCCTAAATGAGCTTAAATTGACTCTGATACAGAAACTCTAATATTTTCTTTACGGAGTGTAAAAAACTGATAATGAAAATCTTTGTTTATTTTTAGTTCATTTTGAAAATGTAGTCATATTTGTGTGTGTCTCAGACAGCCTGTACTATTGAACTTTTATACTTAATCATGGATACTTGTTTTCAAATTGGAACCACAAGCGTACTCTTTTGGCGAGTTTTCTAATATCACCAATGCGTGACCTAATAGATAAACGAATTATGAGCAACAATAAAAAAAAAACTCTCTGAAACTACCATGCTTCAGATGACGAATGCTTTTCTTTTCATGTTTATTTAAAATTTAAATTCACACGTTATATTCATTTTCATGTTGTTGTAATTTTAAATTTTTACTGATTTTATATAAAATTCAATGTAAAATAAAAGATTATCAAGTTTTTAAACCATATTTATTTCAGTTTGAACATACCAGACTAGAACAATATACATTTTATTAGTAAATTGAGTATAGGATTGCAGCTTATAAGACAAAGGGCTTTAATTCCATCAATTATTTTAATAATAATAGTCATTTGTTTCCTAAACCTCTCAACTCTGTTTTATTTGTCTATATGTCTCTGTTGACTAACTCACCATCTTTCACTCCTATGCACTACCGTAAATACAATTATATCCCCATCAATCGTATTCATTTTCATAAATTGTTTTTACTAAAAGAATATTTTAATCGATCTCGATAATAACTTTTTGATATTAATAGGTTATACTATAAAATAAATTTTTTTCAATTAAGCGACGAATGAAATTTAATATCCCTCTTAAAGATATATATTGATTATCAGTATGAGTATTTAGTTAAAAATTCACTCACGCAACTACTGAATGATTTTTTTTCTAATAATAATTTTTTTTCCAGATTTGAATAGGTTTACAAAATTCCCCGTACACATTTCCATTTTTTTAAATATCAGGACCAATTCAATTTTCTTTGACTTTTTTTTCGTCTCTTTACTAGTTTCAGATATTCATTTTTTCCCCCTTTATGCTTTTCGTGAAATTGAATTTCAAAATTGATTTCTCAAAAATAATAAGATTGCGACGAAAGTTAAGATATCTCCACGGTCTGAAATAAAGTGTTTTTATATGAGAAAAAATTTGCGTATGGTGTATATTGATACTTAAACGAATTTTCACAAGAGAAAGTAAGTGCATTTCATTTGTTATTTAGATGATTCTGTGTTCAAATTTATTTCGTGATTGAGATTGTCTTTATTAAATGGTATTGCTCACCATCGAATTATACTCACCGTGTTCGCTTTGTATAAAATAGGGCATTCTTTTGAGGAATTTAATCTTGTATATTTTGAATAAACTTTTTTTTCAATAAATCGCAAAAGTAAGAGAATTAAAATAAATCTAAATTCGCTGTACAAAAAAAAAATTGTCCATTAGTAATTTTAGATAAATTTTATAGTAGAGTGTTAGCATGGCTTAACCCTTTATCTACCGCATTATGATTTACTGCATTTTTTTTCATGCAATATTTTTTTTTCAATCCCTGCACTGAAAATTAAGGAATATACATAAAAAAATACTCAACTTTGGGAAATTTAATCCGTCCGAGCTAATTAATTAATTTAAGATATTCAACTGCAAAAATAAATATATACTCTGTTTACTTAAAACAAATAGTCAAATCGTTTCATTAGGCTTCATTAACATACGAGAAAAATAAGACAAATTTTGACATTAACTACTTTTTCGGAACAAAAATGACAATCTTCGCTATCCGTACCTTAAATGAGACTGCATTTTTCAATTCCTACTATTAGTTCACTCTCTCCTTATACATACTTAACTTAACTCAGTGGTGCGACAGCCCAAGAGAGCCAAGGTCCAACTCAGTATACGTGACCTTGGGGCCCTGAGGTGCATGAGAAGATATTCGGGTCAGGTGGTTAGTCTGACGCTAAGCCCGCAGTAGTTAAGTTCCCAAGCAAGCTTGGTACTCATTTATCGTCCCACTGAAGGGTTGGAAGGCTGAGTCAATCTTGCACAGTTCGGGGTTTGAACCTCAGACCTGTGGTGCGGAAGCGGGATGCACTTACCTCTCAGCCACTGGGTTTCATTTGCATATATATCTTGTTTAAATTTTCAATCGTTAATAAAATACTTTTTATTCATTCACTTAATTTCAAGTACAGTTTTTTTAAACTTGTAGGGGATGACACATGATGTTAATACAATTTTTTCAAACATTAATTCATTAATTAAATTTTATCTTTAAATTCTAAATTTATGCTACGTTATTTCTGCTGAAGTTAGATCTGTTGTTTCTAATGTCACCTGTCTGACGTAGTCAGATAGATGCCCACGAAATTCATCGTGGCATGGGGCTAGAGGTACGCCTGTCGTTGGCCTTGAGCACCATACAGGTGACAAAACGATTTAGCTCGGTGAAATTCCCCGAAGGGATGATAGATGGCGACACCACCTATCTCCACCTCCACAATTTCTACATGGAAACTGAAGGGGAGGGAAATATTCCCCAATCCCTGCGCTCGTGACTCAACCCACAAAACTACGGACCCACTGATTTAACGAGCACGTACTCCGTGTGTACTCGGAGGGTATTTGGTGTCATTGAGCATCGAACCCAGGCCTTCCGGTCTGGAGTCCGATGCTCTAACCACTAGGCTACCCACGACCCCAGTTAAATCTAGAACCAACAGATGTCCATTAGTTTTTCTAGCGAATTTTTTTCTTCGCTTCAAATATATTTTTTGAACTTGTAGTGAATGACACTTGATGCTAATACAGTTTTTTTCAAATATTAGTTTATCAATTAAATTTACTTAACAAAAGTAAAAATTTTCTTTGTTGACCTAAGTAGGAATTGACTTTTTTTAAAAAAAATTTACATTACTTGTTAATTTAATTTTGTATCTCGGAAAAGATATAAATTGTACCATAAAAAATAATAAATATAAGTTAAATAAAGTATTGGTAAAATTTTATTCAATTCAATTACTGCAGTGTTTCTCAAACTGTGGGGTGTGCCCCCCTGGGGTGGCGCGGTATCCCAGCTAGGGGGGCACGAGCATATTGAAAATAAAAGGTTTAAGAAAATAATTTTTTGGAGTGAAGAAAATCAAAATACTTTCTGACATAATAAAAAATGCACATTTACACTGATATTATTTATATATATCATCTGGTGATCATCAAAAATAAAAGATACCACTTAAAACGTTCATTAGCTATCTTTTATCCTATAACCAAATAAAAAAAAAGACATTTTGTTTGCTTTACTGTAATCACACGATGAGAGATTTTTTTTTTATTACGTTTCTTTAACCCCTAAAATACTACTGTTGACTATCATGTATTTGACCTTCAAACTTGCTGGTATGTTTCACCCCATCTGTTTTTCTTTTAGGAACGTTGTAAATAATATTTTTCTGTTGCTTTTTTTTCGCATGTGAATGAGTTATATGATATATGGATAAGCATATTGAGTACTTTGAAGGATTATTTGGCCAAGATGTATTTTTACGCAATTATATTTTAGAACTAATATCCTTTTTTTTTTAAATACACTTTTAACACGGGATCGGTCGCGCGGCGCGCAGAGTTATCTGATGTTCACGAAATCGTTAATTCTGGGAAAACTGTTTATTTATTACCAATGACCTTGACAGAGTATCCTCCAATATGACAGTCTTAATGGGAACTAAAATAAATTTATCCCATTTCACCCTCTTTCTTTGGGGGGGAGGGAGGGAGAGATGCGAACGTTTTTTTTACAATCAAGTTACTAGTTTTGATCGAGTTCCCTGCGTGACCATTTTTGTTCAAAAATATTTTCCATGAACATGCTTTATGTCCTTTATCAAGGGGACTAAGATTTGGAACATTTTCAGTTGTTTAAATGGATTTTTTTCTAAAAAAATCAAAGAAAAATTGAAAAGTCCTTGAAAGTAGGTAAGTATATTTTATCTTAATTAAATTACTCACTGGATTGTGATTTTTATCGGGTATAGTAAAAATAATTATAAAATAAATTATGGTTTTAAAACAAACTAAAAAAAACACGCTTTTATAGTGAATCGAACTAAAAAGTAAAAATAAAAAAATATATTACTTAAAAGTAACATATACAAAATTTAATACTTATCTTGTGAATTTGTATGGTTTATAATTACATATGATCGTATTGTTGCTTTAGCACTCTCCCCCCAAAGTGAATTATTATTGCATTCAATGCATTATTAATTTTTGGTTGGGGGGGGGGTGATAAAAATTATGAGTGAAGATTGGGTCGCCAGTAGTTAAAGTTTGAGAACCTCTGCCAGTGTTTCTCAAACTGTGGGGCGCGAGCATATTGAAAATAAAAGGTTTAAAAAAATAATTTTTTGGAATGAAGTCAAACAAAATGCTTTCTGGCATAATAAAAAATACACATTTACACTGATATAATTTATTTTTATTATCTAGTGATAATCAAAAATAAAAGATTCCACTTCAAATGCTTATTAGCCATCTTTGATTCTATAACCAAATTGAAATAAATATTTTGTTTGCTTTGCGGTCAATATGAGAACCATGAGAGATTTTTTTTACGTTTCTCTTAACGATATCAAACGATGAGAGATTTTTTTATTACGTTTCTTTTAACTTAAAATATTACTTTAGCTGACCTTCGAACTTAATGGTATGTTTATCTATGTCTTTTCTTTAGGGAAGTTGTAAATATATATAATATTTTTCTGTTTCATCTTTTTCCATGTGAAAGAGTTTTATGATATATGGATAAGCATGAGTATTCTGAAATATATAATGCACAATGAAAAACGTTTTACACAATTATTTTTCGAACATGCTACACTTTCCCCATGGACAATTTTGTGGTTTTGATTGCTGTGTTGTACGATTTATTATGGTTTATAAATGTAAATGTGCAGAATATTAAAAAAATGGGCATCTGTGATTCCTATTGAAAGAAATTGAAACTGATCAAGCTATTGAAGGACCTTCTGAAATAATGCATATTAATCAAGATAGCGAAAGTAAATATCAGAAAAGCGTTAGACATGAAACGTTTGAGTTGATTTGAAATTTTCAAATGCTGCCTAAAGATCTCTATGAAGAAAACTATGAAGTCATAATGTAGCACTTCGCCTTGTCAAAAAGACACAAGAAAAAAAAAAGTTCAAAATGCTATTTGTATATCATCAAACAACAGCAAAACTACAGAAACGTGAACAAAATATGACAGTTTAGCTGGAAAATAACGTTCCTGTGTTGTTAGCGAAAAGTGTGTGTGAAGGTCCCTTAGGACCTCACTTTGAGAACGAGAATAATTTTGAGTCAAAGAAGAACCAGTAGCCATTTTTATAAATAACTTTCTTTATTTGGTTATCTTTCCCAAATAGAATCAAAGACTTATTAACAAATACGTCTACTAGTATTATGAGGTTTTAAAGGTAATATCCTTTAAATTAACTTAATTAATTAATGATCCAATTAATTAATTTATCAAATAACGATCACGCAGAAATTACCACGATAAGAGATCCCAGAGTTATATTTAATAATGTTCTTATTGAACATTTAACTTTAATCTCACTCCTAAAACTTTAATGAGACTTTAAACACAAAAAAAAAAAAAAATATTTACCACTCGGAATCTCAATTCTTGAGATTAAATATCTCTAACAAGAAATCTTCAATTTACATCCACGATAACTTTCTGCTTCAATCTCTATCTCCTACTGCTCTAACTTTACTATTTCGTTTGACTTAAATACTGAATCTAATCTGCATAACAAGGAATCCTGTCCGCTTTTTGGAGTTGATTGGAAATAGGTAGGGAATTAAATTTCCCTAAAAAGGTCGACTCAGAAGGTTAGTAATAAAGTTCCGTATAGATTCGTCACAAGTGTCTCTGCGTTTTATATCCTTTATTAAAAACACGCACATTTGGAACATTGTGAAGGCCCTCCTGGGTTTCACCTTGGACACCAAGATTAATTTGAAGCAAAGAACCACTAAGAGCCTATTTGAATAATAATAGTATTTATTTATTATTTCCAATTTCTCAAAAAAACTCTAATCACATATAATACTTTTATATTACGTCCAATAAAGGGATTTACTAAATTAAATTACGAATGATGCAACTAATTAATAATTACGCTCAAGATCAAGTAAGGTCTACCGAAATAGGAGGTCCGAGAAATACACGTACTCGAATTCTTAACTTTCATTAACTTTAACTAATTCGCCTAAACTGACGCTTATTTTAAGCGTACATAAATTATATTTACCGCTGGCTATATAAGCTTTCTGGTAATTCCGTCGAATAGCAGCACGACGTCTTCACGTTTCTAATATCCTGGAATCCCCTAATATTGCGGTTAAAGTTGCTGGCTCAATAGCCTTCCATCATCTACATTGCTAGTGTACAACGCTCAACTTAAATACCTTATCTACTTTGCATATCCCGTTCATCTTTTTGGAGTTGTTGGAAATAAACGCGAATTTATGTTCCCCAAAAAGACGTCTAAGAAGATCCATGGAAAGGTTCCGTACATTTTCTTTAATTTTATTGGATTTTTTGTCAAATTTTCTAAGAAAAATTGAAGAGTCCATGAAAGTAGGTAAGTATATTTTTTCTTAATTGAATTATTCACCGGAATTGTGATTTTTATCGCGTAAAGTAAAAATAACTATAAAATAAATTATAGTTTTAAAACAAATTAAAAAACACGCTTTTGTGGTGAATCGAACTAAAAAGTAAAAAAAAATATTACTTAAAAGTAACAATTACAAAATTCAATACTTATCTTGTTAATTTGTACGGTTTATAATTATGATCGTATTGTAGCTTTAGCGCCAAAGTGCATGCATTATTATTGCATTCAATGCATTATTATTTTAGAGGGGGCGATAAAAATTATGATTGAAAATTGGGTCGCTAGTAGTGAAAGGTTGAGAGAACCATTGATTTACTGTTCTAATGTCATATTCACAGGTGCATGAATATTTAATTTTACGATAATTTTAATGAGTCATATATATATATATATATATATATATATATATATATATATATATATATATATATATATATATCTTATTACCCTTTTCTACAATTTATTTGAGAATCAGGAGTGAGATTGCTAGTTGAAATTGTAACCAAAGCCTGCAAGTTAATATGAGCCAACTGATATCTATATTTCCTCTTGTTGGTCTTTATGCAGGAAAAGGTTTCCTCACAAAGATATGTCGACCCAAATGTAAAAAACGTGTCCCCGTTTTTTTTCTTCATACATGAAAATCTTTCAACAGACAAAGATATGTATAGGTTCATCAATATGTTCTGGCTGTAAGCCAGTGAGCTCAAGCTGCAGCTAATCAGAAGCTGCATCAATATCATCAGTAATGGGATAACACAGCAAAGTGAATTTAGGCTCATTTTCTTAAAATCTTGAAGTTTCTTTTGACCTCACCCTCCAAACTCTGCAGATTATCTCTTTGCAGTGGATAACTGCATAAGCCAGTAACAGCCTCTGGACAGAGTGATGACTTTTGTCTAGAGGTATGTTAGTGCTTACGGTACCATAGGTCACGGGTTCTGTCCTCGAGATATGCGTCACTTCATTGATGACCTTGACACTGAACTGAAGAATACTTGAATACTTCTTGCAGCTGTCATGGTGCCATCTACCCTCCACAAGAGCAATCCAAAGCCGTCAGATCCACTTAACACAGCAACCAAAAGCCGTCAGACACACTTGACGCCCTTTAACACGGCAAGTCTTCAGTGGCACCAGGACTTGAACATACGACACGTCATCCATGAGTTCGGGACAATAACCATTAGGCAGCACACATTCAAAAACATTAGTTTTGAAGAAATGGAAGGAAGAAAATAATGTATTAGCTAAGAGACAAATGATTTTCTCTACTAGTGGAATATACAGTTGGAGACTACCAAAGCGGATTTCGGAAAGGAAGATCCACTACAAAGCAGGTATCAACATTCGACAGGTTTTGAAGAAAACAAGGGAATTTGGACTTGACACGCATCACCACTTTATTGATTTTAAAACCGCTTATGATAGCATCAACAGAAAGGCTCTTATTGCAGCCTTGGAAGAGTTTTAAATCTCTCATAAGTTATTCAGGCTGATAAGCCAAACATTAAGCGAAATAAAGATCGTAGTCAAAGTGAAGAATGATCATTCGGACCCATTGGGGAAAAAATGACGTTCGATAGGGAGATGCACTGGCATGTCTTCTATTTAACCTAGCATTAGAAAAAGTGGTAAGAGATTCCAATATCGATATCAAAAGAGATATTTTTAATAAATCGATACAGTTGTTGGCTTTTGCTGATGACATTGATATCATCGCTCGAACTCCCACAACTCTAACAGAGGACTTCTTATCTTTAGAGAAAGAAGTCCTCAGGATGGAACTGAAATTCTAGATATATATTATAAATGCGAAAGTTTGTGAGGATGTTTGGCCGTCTTTCTCGCAAAAACAACTGAATGGATTTTAATGAAAATTTACAGTAATATAGCTTATACGTCAGAATAACACATAGGCTAAAATTTATAGCATAGACTATAATTTATAAAGATATTGTGTGAAGTGTCGAAAAGATAACGATATTTGTCAAGTAAGTAGGAAAAAATTCTGCCGTCTGCAAGCAATTCTGGCATGCGCTGCAAAAAAGCCACGACAGCATATATCTATCTTTTATTTGTGAAGAAACCCTTTTTGTTTTGGCGACGCAAGGCGCTCACTTGTAATTATAATTCCTGTGATCAGCATAATCCCTAATTATTTTATTTCAGAATCAAACTAAGTTTTGAAGGGAGAGGTTGTTATTAATCTCTATTTATTTGCATGCATTATTTTATGATTTTATTATGCACATTTGGTGTTAAGAAATTCATCTTATTTCAAAATAAATGCTTTTATCCATTCTGGTACTTAAAGTAAATAAACTTTCTCTTTCACACTACATCATTTGAACAAATTTTCAAAATTTGTTTGTGGTTAGTTCTTAATTATAACGCTATAATTTTAATTGAAAAGGCCAGATATTGCATTTTAAAGTATAAAAATAATTATAACTACTGTACTGTATTTTTTGGAGTAAATGCGGGAATCTTAACGTCACACACTGTTCAGCTACACGAGGGCTTTTGGAAACGGGACACGTAATTTTGAACCATGGTCAAGTGACGTGGACGACACCTGAGCTGACACCCCTTCTCTTAACTACCACACCACACCCACTTAGAAGGAATATTCTACCAATACTTAGCAGGAATATTCATTGAAATACACTCTTCCAAGATATGTGGCTATACGGGTTTTATGATGAGTATTTTAGCGGGGACGGCGAATAGTTTTGCAGCAGATATTGCGTTTTCAGCTGACGGCGTTTTCAGCAGATTGCAAAGATTATTATTTTTGTCCCGAAAAAATAGTTTATGTCAAAATTTAAGTGTCTTTTATTTTAGTATGTTAATGAAGACCTTAGAAAACGATTTGACTATTTATTTCAAGTGAACACTGTATATAATTAATTTTACAGTGGAATATATTTAATTAATTCATTAGCTGTAACGGATTAAATTTCCCAAAGTGGAGTATTTTGTTTATGTATATCCTTTAGTTTTCAATGTAGTGATCCAAAAAAAATATTGTATGAAGAGAACTGCAGTATATCATAATGCGGTGGATAAAGTATTAACGTGCATCGTACCCCTATACGTCGGGTCTTAGAAAGCTCTAATAAAGCTCGAGCTATGAAAGTAGATAGACATTTGCCAACTTGACTCTTTCGCTAACATTTCGCTATGTTTTTCATTGAATCGCCATAAGAATTTAAGAAATGGCTTTGCTTGCGAATATTACAATTTTAACATAAAGTAAATATAACAGAAAGTAATATTAATGAATTACACTATCAGATATAAATCATTTACACTATTTTAAGCGATCATTACATAAAAACTTTTAACAATGAGTTACTTTTGCTGAGCAGAGATGAGCTTAGGAAGGTATTTTCAGAAACCGACCCTCAAGAGTGTTACGGGGAGTTATAAATAAAAAAAAATCCTTTTTATCACCTATTAGATACTTAAATTTTAGCGAAGGCTTTTCTTTCTTTCTTTTTTTTTTGTTTAGCTGAGAAATGCAAAAAACTTAATTAAAATTAACGCATTAAAAACTTCTTTATCCTTCAATTTGTGTTGTTTAATTTTTCAACTCACCCGTGCGAAGAACGGGTATACTAGCTAGTCAATGAGAATAAGACCAAGCACATGCCTTGCATTAAATCCTGTTTTAACAATTCCCATTTTAAAATTGAAGAGTATAGTTTTTAAGTTGTTGGCAGCTTTTTTTACTTATTTAAGTTCAGAAATTAGCAATAGAAACGATTGTACTACTGAATGCAGACAAATCATGCTCTTTTTTCAATTTCTACTCTGTTAGTTCATTCTCTCCCTATATATATATATATATATATATATATATATATATATATATATATATATATATATATATATATATATATACACACTAGAGGACCCGACAGACGTTGTCCTGTACACACATCTTAAATTCAAAATTTCCATTTCCAGAAATGGTTTGAAATAATCAAATAGAATATAAGCAAAACAAAAATGACTGTTGACAACTTAACAAATTAAAATCCAGTTGTTGAAAAAAAAATGGGAAAATCCATTAAAAATTTAATTTTAAAAAAATCTAAGGCGAATTTCGAAAAAACCTCTTCGTAATGCACATCATTAGGACCTATAGTAATTATGTGCCAAGTTTTTTTTGGGTTGCTTAGAAGTGAAACACACACACAAACTATTTCCGATAAGAAATAATTTTAAATAAAAAAAAAGTTTAGTAATGCGTGTAATCAATTAGCTAAACAAATAGATTTGTAGGTTAGAATAATTAATGTCAACGGACGTGTACATTTAAGTGAAAAAATCATGTAAAATACTCACTTCAATTGCATACTGAATTTGGAGAATGTATAGTTTTTTATGCACACTTCAAAATTCTTCAAACACTAATTGCATCTGAATGTAATAATTTAATTAACACACGATTTATTTCAACAAAATATTCGGACGAAGTGACAAATATTTTCCAGAAATGATCACAGCACCAACTGTTGGAACCAACTTGAATTATAATAAAAGATTTTTGAATATTCCATACTGCGATTGTAGCGCAGTCTGCCGGATCCAATGTAAAACATTCCAAGATCAACAATTTATAATTAAAACATTAATTAAATAAACATTTCTAAACCGAATTATAAATCTAAACCATTGTCGAGTCCACTGGAACAGACAAAAACTTTCATCAAAATCGGTCCAGCCGTTTAGGAGGAGTTCAGTTACATACACACGTACAGAAGAATTACATATATAAAGATTATTTGAAAAGATATTAATTCAAAACGCTAAAAAGAGTGAATCGTCTGCATTTTCGTAACAATAAAGATCGGATTTGATCAGTTTGGCTGAAAATCAATTTTCAACGCCAACTTACGTCTTTTTCAATTCCTACTATTAGCTCATGATCTCTATACATATTTTATTTGTTTGTTTATTTATTTATCTTGGTGGAATTTTCAATCGTTAATAAAATACATTATAAAGCGCTCAATTGAGCTGAAATGTAATCTACATGATTATTTTGGATGACAATACAATAATTTTTAATTATAATTAATACATATTAATTGATTAAACGTAATTATTTAAAAAGTTACAAATACAGCTACGTTGGCTACTTAGCGACCCTTTTGGTGACTGATGTCAAAGTTTGAAAAGGTTTTTTTCCTACGTGTTAAAGCATTCATTTGAAAGGAAATTTTATATACACCATTGTTTTGGATGACAATACGATACTTTAATGATAACTAATAAAAATTAATTACTACTTAATGTTGTGATTCTGTCATATGTATTTACATATTTATATTTATTGCAATTATTTAATAAAAATCAGCTAAAATAAATTTTTTCTTGGTTGATCTAAGTAGGAATTGATTAAAATTTTTTTTTAATATTACTTTTTTTTTGTTTATAACAATAGCGTTGTTACAACAATGCAGGTGAATGTTGAGTTGTATTTTTTGAATGTTTTTAGTTAATATCTTTTTAACTAATTGCGGTATCGGACCAAATTGTGAACCTAAACCATTCTCGAATTTACTTGAACCCACACAAAAAAATTTCATCGCAATCAGTCCAGCCGTTTAGGAGGAGTTTAGTGATAAACACACGCACAGAAGATTTTTATATATAAAGATATATATCTTATTCAAATTTTCAATCATAATAAAATAGTTTCTATTCATTCATTTAAAGTAGGAATTGATTTTAAAAACAAATTTTATATTACTTGTTTTCATGATGCTTGCAAAACAATAACAATTTGATGATTTTAACAATACAATAACAAAATGATGACTTTAACAATACAATAACAATATGATAGCTTTAACAATACAATAACAATATGATGACTTTAACAATATGATGACTTTAGCAATACAATAACAATATGATGACTTTAACAATACAATATCAATGTGATGACTTTAACAATACAATAACAATGTGATGACTTTAACAATACAATAGCAATATGATGACTTTAACAATATGTGACGAATCTTTACGGCACTTTTCCACTAATACTCTTAGGCGCCTTTGAGGATAGTAAATTCGCGTAAATTTCCAATCAGCTCTGGAAGAAGAAAATGGGATATTGAAATAAATTAAGGTATTTAAGGAGAGCGTTGTAAGTTAGCTTTTAGAAGGCGATTGAGCCAAGAGCCGTAGAGGCGAAGTTAAGAAGATTCAAGTGAATTGTGAGATTAGAGTATTTTTGTTATTATTCAGCGAAGTAGCCTTAGAAAGATTGATCTACCTGAAGAGAATGATATTACAGCCAGGTGATATATTATTACTCAGTCTATCTGACCACAAGAGTTAATATATAATAAAGTTAGTTAAATTTTAATGAATGTTTATAATTCAAGTTGCGTATAATATCTCTCGGACCTCCTATTCCGGTAAGCCCGTTCTATATTGAGCTTAGTACTTGTGATTAATTTCACATTTTGTAATTTAATTTAATAGTAAAGGTAAATCCCTTTGACGAAGACATATTGTTAAATATTTGTAATTAGAAGGTTGATATTTGAACTAAGTGAATAAATATAATTTGTTATTCTGAAAATAGCGTCTGGTAATTCTTTGCTTCAATTCAATCTTAGTGTCCAGGGGGAAAAACCCAGGGAGGTTCTCACAAATCCAATAACAAAATGATGAATATTTTCAAAGAATATAACATTTACTGTTCATTGCTCATTTAAAAAGGTTAATTGATGATAAAGCACGATTTTATTTCTTAAATAAACAATACTCGATGCAAAGAATTCATTAAATGAGAATGATCTTGAAAATTCATACCCAAATTTCCTCACGTAGTTTTAATAAAATTTTGAAATAGTGTAGAAAAGAGAGAGTGTAGAATTAATTGCCTCAAAAACAACTAGATTGACTCGTGTTTAATCGTCGTCTCAGTCTCACATGAACGTCGCTTCTAAGACCTAGCCAAATAATATTACACGTATCTCGTATATATAAAGGGTGTTTTTTACAGGTATAGAACTTTAAATTGCAATAAAACAACGATGTATTATTCGATTGACATGAATTTTTTTATTCGAAAGATAATCTTGTGGCATTACATTTTAAATATGATTTCTAGCATAGGACTGCCACGGCTGGCTCGGATGTAGTCCAATCTGGACGTCAAATTTTCGATGACTTTTTCCAACATTTGTGGCAGTATATCGGCAATAACACGGTGATTATTGTCTTCCAAATGGTCAAGCGTTTGTGGCTTATCCGCATAGACCAATGACTTTACATAGCCCCACAGAAAATAGTCTAGCGGTGTTAAATCACAAGATCGTGGAGGCCAATTCACAGGTCCAAAACGTGAAATTAGGCGGTCACCAAACGTGTCTTTCAATAAATCGATTGTGGCACGAGCTGTGTGACATGTTGCGCCGTCTTGTTGGAACCACAGCTCCTGGACATCATGATTGTTCAATTCAGGAATGAAAAAGTTAGTAATCATGGCTCTATACCGATTACCATCGACTGTAACGTTGTGGCCTTCATCGTTTTTGAAGAAGTACGGACCAATGAGTCAGCCCATAAAGCGCACCAAACAGTCAGTGTTTCTGGATGTAACGGTGTTTCGAGATACACTTGTGGATTAGCTTCACTCTAAATGCGGCAGTTTTGTTTGTTGACGTAGCCATTCAACCAGAAGTGCGCTTCATCGCTAAACAAAATTCGCTTATGAAAATCGGGAACAACGGCAATCTCGTTTTGGGCCCATTCAACGAATCTACGCCTTGCTTGATGATCGTTTTGATGAATTGCCAAACCAAACTGAGAATAAATCACTTGACAGCTGTTAAATCGGTCGCCATCTTATCTTGGAAAGTAATGCCAACTTATATAAACTTCTATACCTGAAAAAAAACACTCTTTATCTCGTCACACTAGTATATCCATATCTAGTTTAATTTTCTTTCAAATGTGGCTGGGGATTGGGGTAATTACCTTTTCAGATCTAGTACATTTCACGGGAGCGTGTATCCTTTTTTAGTGTGGCACACTTTTGGTGGATATCAATTGCCAAAACTTCATTTAACACACAGTTTCTTCTACAGAGGGAGGTACCTGATCTCTGACGGTTCAAAAATATGCAAATAATTTATTTTTGCAGAGATCACCTTAGCCAAATAGACATTTTTGGGATCTTTTAACATGGATAATGTCAAGTTTTTTTTTGTTCTTTTTTGCATCATTAAAATCTTTCAACTTTTGCCGGAATCAAACCCACAAACTTGGGCGTATAAGGCTAGCTCCAAACCAACTACGCCACCCATCCGACTTTGCTTAGACATTATTTAACAGAAATTATAAATATTTTCAGACTGATGTATCGGTATAAGTGAAATAAACACAATACATCTTAAAAATACTGGAATGCAACACATTTAAAAGGTAAAGTAGTGGTGGTATCAAAAAGTATCAAAGGGGGGTTGACAATATTGCTAAAAATAAGGGCATTGATGCCGTTGGTTGAGTTCGAATAATAGCCAGAGATGGAGATAGTACTTAAATTTATATTACAAGAAAATAAATATTTACAGTTAAAGTTTACACTAAAAGGTAATAATGCGGTTAAATGAAAATTACACCCTTGAAGGTGCTGCGGATTGATGCGAACAAGACCTTGCGTCCGTCCGTTGCGTTTCAGTTTACAGAGAAGTCCCCGTACCGGTTCCAAAAAAGTTTCCGTTGGGGTTGGAAAGCGGGAAAATCTCGCGCACTCAGTTACAGTTAAGTGAGGAGTGTGGGAAACATACTCCCACCCTATATCCGAACTAGTTCGGATATATGGGAAGTTTGTGAAGTTTATGAACAGGTCGTTTAAACACTGAGTCTTGGGTTTTTCACAGTTGCAACACGGACCAGTCCGTCGTTGCCTGGATGCACTTGAAGAACTCGAGCCATTGGCCATGTACCAGGAGGACCCTCCTCTTTGATCAATACGATGTCATCTTCCTTCAAGTTTGGTTGTGCGTCCTGCCATTTGTTGCGAGGTTGTAAGGAGGAGATAAATTCGGAACTCCACTTCTTCCAAAAGCCCCGTTTGATGTTCTGTAGCAACTCCCAACGATCTCTGTGGTTGGAGGTTGAAGGAAGCTCCTCTGGAACTGAAAGAAGAACATCACCTGTAAGAAAATGTGAAGGTGTGAGTGTAGATATGCATTCTATGTCAGAGTCATTAACGTAGGAGAGAGGCCTGGAATTTAGTAATCCTTCGATTTGCGTGAGCAAGGTTGTTAACTCTTCAAAAGTTAATATGGTTTCTCCCAATACTCTCTTCAGATGAAATTTGACGGATCGAATTCCTGATTCCCAAATACCTCCAAAATGTGGTGATGAGGGTGGAATAAAGTGCCAATCTATTGAAGATTTGGATAAGTAGTAAGAGATGGCTTCATTAGTTGGTAAGGAAAGCCATAACTTCCGTATTTCGTCAAGTTTTCGACGAGCTCCAACAAAATTGGTTCCATTGTCACTATAAATGTGGCGGGGAGCTCCACGACGAGCACTAAAACGACGTAGTGCAGCTATGAAGGAATCAGTTGTTAAGTCTCCGACTGCTTCAATATGAACAGCTTTAGTTGCTAAGCATACAAATAAAGCAATGTAACCCTTTGTAGATTTAGTCCCTCGACCTTTGTTGCATTTAATCAGTACAGGACCAGCATAATCAATACCGCAACTGAAGAAAGGTCTCTCCAGCGTGACACGGTGTTTTGGTAAATTGCCCATCAGCTGTGGTGTTGTGGTGGAGGTTTTGAATTTGTTACACTTTAAGCATTTTCTAATACATTTGTTAATTAATTTTCTACTTCCTACGATCCAATGGGACTGTCGAAGAACGTGAGCTAACAAAGTCGGCCCAGCATGTAAATGAGCGATGTGTTGTTCCTTGATAAGGAGTTCACTAATACTGTGCTGAGAAGGAAGTATGATAGGATGCTTGGAATTGAATCGAAGCTGGGAATTTTGCAATCTCCCTCCCACCCGTACTAAACCATGTTCATCTATGAATGGATGGAGGGAACGTAATGAACTTTTGGGTGGCAGAGAAATCTGTTTTTTAATGCTTCGTATTTCTTCCTGAAAGTAAAAACCTTGAACCCAACGAATGATGGTTTCTTCAGCGGTTTTGGTTTCCGAAAAGGTAAGTGAAGTAGTATTAATATGGGATGAACTGATCGATGATCCTTGAGATGCTATCTTTTACAGTTTTTAATAAATCTTTGGCAATAAGCAAAATGCGAATTACTTTGGTGAGTGAAGAGTAATGTTCGAATAAACCATGAATTACATCATTTGATGTGTGAGTAAACAGATTGAAGATGGAGACTGATTTTTGTTCCGCTTTTACCTCATCCGAAGCCTCATCGCAACTGGATTCAGCCTTGGGCCAACTAGAAGTTTCTAGCCTTAGCCAGGGTGGTCCTTGCCACCATAACTTGCAATCAGGTAAGCATTTAGGATCAATACCTCGGGATGCAATATCTGCGGGATTTTCCTTAGAAGGCACATGTCTCCAATGCTTTGTAGGTAGAACTTCTATAATTTCAGATGTTCTATTTGCTACGAAAGTTTTCCATTGGCGAGGATGACCAGACAGCCAGGAGAGAACTATTTTAGAATCCGTCCAAGCGAATACATCAAAGGTATAATATTTTAATGTCCGTAAGACCGATTTACATAGCTTGGATAGTAAATGTGCACCGCACAACTCCAATCGAGGAATGGAAACTTGTTTGACAGGGGCTACTTTAGTTTTGATACAAGTAGTTGAACCTTTATTTTGCCGTTGTGTTTCTGCCGACAGTAGATTGCAGCAGCATAAGCTAATGAAGAAGCATCTGCAAAACCATGCAATTCTACTATGTTGTCTGCTGTAAGGATGACCCATCTGGGAACAGTGAGGTAGTTGATGGCATTAAAGGCCTTTTGAAACCTAAGCCAATCCTCTGTTAATTGTTGTGGAATGGGAGAATCCCAATCTGTTTTTTTTGCAAGCCAAAGTTTTTGATAAAAAATCTTCATGAATACTGTACAAGGTGAAAGAAGTCCTAAAGGATCGAAAATTTTGGAAGATTCAGATAAAATACGTCTCTTTGTGAGTGGTGGTGTAAGTTCAAGCGATGGTTGGAAACCAAAAGTGTCATTGGATGAATTCCAAAATAAGCCTAATACTTTAGAACTTTCATTAGAATCTTTGGAAAATTCAACTCTGCATCATGAGAACTATGTTCTGAAAATTGAGCGAGAAATTCGGTGGAATTAGAATTCCATTTTCTTAAATGAAATCCGCGAGTACTCAAAACATGAGCAATGTCCTTGCAAATGGAGATTGCGTTATTTGGCGTATCTGCTCCTGATAGTAAATCATCCATATAAATATCATCTTGTAAAACTCGGGAGAGGTTGGGATTATCATTATCATCGAGAGCGATTTGCTTAATACACCTAGTGGCCAAAAAGGAAGCTGAGGCTAAACCGTAGGTGACAGTTTTTAGCTTGTATGTGCGAATGTTTTCACTAGAGTTATTTCTCCACAGAATTTGTTGGTATCTCTGATCTTCATCAGCTACTAAAATTTGACGGTACATTTTTTCAATGTCCGCTGTAAATACAATTCTTTCTAAAATTAAGCAATATTTCAAAAATATCCCTTTGTAATTTGGGACCTACTCTAGCAGAGAATTTAATGACGTACCATTTGTAGTTTTGCAAGATGCGTCAAAAACTACTCTTAACTTTGTTGTAGGGCTGGATGGCTTGATAACGGCGTGATGCGGTAAAAAATTCTGATCTTTGGAAGTATGGGATCTGGAATTTACTAAGCTCATGTGACCTAGCGATTCGTATTCGTTCATGAATTCTTTGTATTGTTTTTCAAAATCTGGGTTATTTTTAAATTTCCGCTCCATTGCTAATAAGCGAGAAATTGCTGCGAGTTTTGAGTCTCCCAATTCTGAATTTGATTTATAAAATGGAAGTTTTACAACAAAGCGTCCATCGGAATTACATGCATAAGTATTTTGAAAATGTGTTTCCACAAATTGCTCTTCAGAAGTTAATAATTTATCTTTTACGTTAGGAATTTCTTCTAATTCCCAAAATTGCTTTAATTGATTGTCAATATTTGTACCATTAATATGAAGATTTAGCATTGAATTTGAGTTTAAAGACTCAGTTAATTTGCCTGAAATTAGGAAACCAAAAATGGAATTTTGAGCGATTAAATTACTTTGAGAGCAAATAATTTGCCCAGGAAGCAAAATAGAAAAAAAAAAGTAGTCAGATCCGAGAATCATATCGATATTGTTTGAGATAAAAAAATTTCGGATCCGCTAAGCAGGCATTTTTTAAATGAGAGAAATGTGTGTCGTTTATTTTCCGTTGGTAACGGAGCAGTTAGTTTTTCCAAAACATATGCTTTAACTGGTAGTTTGACCTTGGGGTCATGTAACGATACTAAATCTATTTCAACACACCCCTCTAGTCATCGCGATTTTAGAATCTTGCAATCCTTTAATTTGAAATCTAGCGTTTTTCTTTTCAGGCCTAGCAGTTTTAAACATTTTTCCGAAATGAATGTTGATTCACTTCCGCTGTCCGCCATAACTCGAACTTGACAGTTCTCCCCCAAAATATTTTTAATGTTAACGCTTAAAGTTGGTAATAAAGAAAAACATGTTTGTATAGATTTCACGGAAGCTGCAACTTCTTTGTTTTGATTAGTATCATTTCCTGTCTGGTTTTGACCTTCAGCACGATGAGATTTATTTGCTGACATTGCGAAATTTTTAAAATTATTATCATGTAATAGCGAATGATGCTTTTTCTTACAATAGTGGCAAGTAAAAGTTGAATTACAATGTGACTCAGTGTGCTTATCAGATAAACAGTTCATACATAATTTTTGTTTATTAACAAGTTGTATACGCTCTTTAACAGACATTTCTTTAAATTTAGAACATTTGAAAACAAGATGATTCATTTTACAACAAGAACATTTTAAACTATTGTTAAATTTCGATTTATTAATATAAGGTTGTTTTTCATGAGTAACGCTAACATTATAAAGTTCTAAGTATGTACATCTGTTATTTAAAAATTCTATAAATGCTTCAAATGTGGGAAAATCAATATTATTTGAGAATTGCGCCCATTCTTGGCGCGTTTTAGGATCAACCTTTTGTAACAAAATGTAAATCAACCATACATCTCTAGACTCTGCTTTAGTATCAATAGATTTAAGACCTCTAATTACTTCGTCGGAAGTGTCTGCTATGTTGCGTAAGTTGTGAGAGTTAGTATCGTTAAAAGAAGGTTGTTCCGTGAAGGTTTTAATGAGTGAAAAATGATTTGCTTCTTTTTATCATAACGAGCTAATAATTTTTCCCAAGCCTCGTTATAAGCCGTTTCAGTAATGGGAATATGCTTAATTATATTTGCTGGTTCTGACAGCAATAAACCTCTAAGATATTGAAACTTTTGTATATTCGATAAACACATATTATCATGCACTAATGATACATATAAATCCTTAAATGAAGGCCAATTTTTATAATCACCAGAAAAACGCTCAATATTAATTTTTGGCAACTTAAAATTGCTAGATTTCATATTTGAGACATTTTCAAAGACATCAGAATTATCATTATATACATATGTTCTCACAGATAAATTTTCTAAGATATTCTGTAGCTTGGCTTTGGTTTCGTAATATTTTGTTTCGAATTCTTCCATTTCAGAGGATTCGATAGGTAAAGCAGCATCCGCTTTATCAAATTCCGTATAAGTTAATTCAAGTTTCTCTAACTTGTTGCGTATATCATTTTTGTCAAAAGTTTGATCATTTTTATCAATGAAATTTATAGTTCTTGTAAGTGCAGCCTTCGCTCTGTCGCGAAGCACTGTAGCCGTTTCGGCATCCATTAATTGATAAAACGAAATATGGATGGAATGAATCAGTAAGAGAAACCAAAGTCAAACGTTGAATGAAAATATAAAATAGTACTTATCTCTTGTTTCTCTGAATCGTTGACGAATGTCGTCGGTGCCTCCAATTGATGCCGTTGGTTGAGTTCGAATAATAGCCAGAGATGGAGATAGTACTTAAATTTATATTACAAGAAAATAAATATTTACAGTTAAAGTTTACACTAAAAGGTAATAATGCGGTTAAATGAAAATTACACCCTTGAAGGTGCTGCGGATTGATGCGAACAAGACCTTGCGTCCGTCCGTTGCGTTTCAGTTTACAGAGAAGTCCTTGTACCGGTTCCAAAAAAAGTTTCCGTTGGGGTTGGAAAGCGGGAAAATCTCGCGCACTCAGTTACAGTTAAGTGAGGAGTGTGGGAAACAGGCATACAATGCCATCGTCTAACCAACTGTTCCACCCAGCCGGCTTTGCTTATATATAACAAAAATTATATAATTTATTATAAACAGAAATTATAAACAGTCATTATATAACAGAAGTTATAAATATTTTTAGACTGATGAATCGGTAGTGGTGAAATAATTATAGTACATTGTGTAAAAATCACCTAAATTCAACATATTGAAAAGGTAAAGTAAGAGTGGGGAGAATATTGTTCAAAATAAGAGCATACGAGGTCAGCGATGAACAACTGTGTTACCTAAACGACCAAATTATCATATCAATTACTCGTATCAAATAGTCAATCATTACTCATATAAAATAGTATCTAGAAATTGAAGCTAACCCTATATATCAAATAGCACTTGCTTGCCTTTATTGTGTTGCATTATAGTCCACTAAATCATTAAATACAACTTTTTTCCTGTTTTCTTTTTAGTTTTATTATTTGTATATAGTTGCACAAACCTACTTTAGGATACTATATAAATTTAAGTCAATTTTTCGGAAATAAGTTGACCTCTTATGATGAATCAAAGTCAGCAACTGAATAAAACTTATTTCAATTCATCTGTTAATCGATATGTCTCATTGCATTGCGGCCACAGAAGAAAATAAGCGCACCGCCATTAAAACCACCGAATGGGTACTTCAGTATCGGACGCCATTTCATCTTATTTTTCCGGCTGAATGATTCGTAATAATGCGTGGACGAGTCTCACGAACAAGTTTTTGACTCGAATGCCCTACGGATGGAAATGACATTTTCATGGCATCGAAAGGCAGAATTCGCTGTTTAATGGCTTTTAAAAGACGCATCATTTCGGCAAATCACGAGCATTTTATCTTCTTTGCATGAGCTATTTTTCTCAATTGTTCGCTTAGAGTGATAAAATGGTTTCATAGGTATTCCGTTTTTAGGTGATTTAATAATTTTTTTTAAAAAAAAATCATTTGGGGAACGTTATGAGATAACACTAACTCAGATTGTTTAAAAATGTTTCTAGACAGATGACTTACTTTAAAAGAAAAAAAAAATTTCTATTTTATCATTTTATTAAAGTTATTCCCCATAAACAGCTTTTGTAAAAATATAACATTGTATGTATAATTTATTCACAATGTAAGTAACGAAATATTATGGTCGAAATAATCAGAACAGATTAAATTCTCTACAATCATTAAATTAAAAAATACATAGTTTGTGAATTTGTTAAGACAATCACAAGCCTGAATGATATAACATAAGCATTTCTTCAAAAAGAGAATATTTTCAATTTTAAATATAGTTCAATTACTCTCCCTATTTCTATCTTACCTCTCTCTGCCACTGACTCCTCTCTCTCTCTCCTCCTTTCTATATTTCCCTCACTCTTTCTTTCTCCATCGCTCTCTATCTCTCTCTTTCTCTCTCTACGTCTCTCACTCCTTTCCTCTCTATCTCTCCATCTCTCTCTCTTTAACTCAGTGTTTCTCAAAGTGAGGGGTACGCCACCCTGGGGGGGGGCGCGATGACCCTACAAGAAGGGCGCGAGCATATCAAAAATTTAAAGATCTTTTTAAAAAAAATAACCGGAAAGAGAAGTAAAACAAAATGCTTTCTTCCATAATAAAAAAAAATACACACAGCAACACTGACATAATTTATGTTTATTATCTGGCTTTTTTCCGTCATGAAGTAGCTATTTTCGATCCCAAAATCAAATTAAAGAAAAAAAATCATTTTGTTTAATTTGTTGTATTTCCTCAATGAGAGATTTTTTTTTATTACGTTTTAACATAAAATATTACTCGTTAAAAGAAAAACGAAACCAAGACCCTGAGAAAAATTCTAAGAAGATAAACAATTCATCACTGTAATTATTATTGAAATACTGTACATTAGTCGAAGAAAAAGAAAAGGAAGACATGATTCCCTTTTCAGCCAGGCTGCATAGTACGTTTACTAATCATTTGTCTGACCTTCAAACTTATGGTATGATTATTCAATATTAGTTCCGTCCCATCTTTCATGCGTTTGCTTTTCGCTTAGGGAAATTGTAAATAATAGAGTTTTAAGATGTATGGAAAAGATTATGATTTATTTAACATTTCTGTAATATTAGTGATAAGTGTCTCTGATTCGCGTTCTTTATTATGGTCATGTACTTTTGAATCATTTTAGTTAAGTTTTATTGGATTTTTTCTCAAATCATCAAATAATTGAATAGTCCTTGAAAGAAGGTAAGCATACTTTCTATAAAATAAAACATTCATTAGAATTCCGATTTGTATCGTGTACAGTAAAATAATTATAAACAAATGAGTGGGGTGACTGAGTCCCCCTGCACTACCATTAGCGTTAGTATCGAGTACGCGCCTGCTCCCGGGTTAAAACATTTTGAAGTCTTCTCGCTTTAAATGTTAAAAAGTAACACAATTATTCTTCATCGGAATTTTATATTCTTTTTCATTATTTAACATTAATTCTAAATGCTAATTCTGTGAAGTTTAAAATTACAGTTCTTTTAAACAGTTATTTACACTTATAGCATTTATCTATAAAAAAAAATCATTTTACATTTTTGTATACAATGTCGTGCACGCAGTTTTACTCTACTTACAGTTCAGCTATTATAACAAGAATAATGTTTTATTTTTTTAAAAAATGAACTCGTGCGAAGAGTTGGTGTTTCAGCCAGTATACGTTTAATGTATCAGTACTGAAGAAGGTATTTTATAAATAATTTCTTATTGATAAGTTAAGAACAAGTTTAATAATTATAAGGGACTTCCACGGGCTTGTCTTCTTGTAGAGGAAATTTTTTCAAAGGAAGGTTTATAATATCAGAAATTGATACTTAGAGTTATTTTTCTATATTTAGCTGAGATCTATATTTTGTCTTCAAAGCATCCACCGCAGAAAATCCGGTTTAACAAAAGTAGGATGTTGAAAATGGTAATAGTATACGAAGTGCTTTTGTTCTCAGTACAGATAATTCCTCAACCACCTCTACCCAAAATTCAAAGAGCGATTTATTACAAAGTTGCCTTTTAATTTTTCACTGGATGTGAAATCTATGAAGATTTCTTCTTCTGAAGTTGAGAGCCCTTCTGGAGTATCTTGAAATAGATCCCTAATCCACTCGTAACTTGCTACCAAGCTGTCCTCATCCAGAAAATACTTTTTAAAATTCTTTGCCAACATAGCTAAATGATTTTACATGTTTTAAAAACAACTTTCACATGTTGTTCTACAGATTTGTAAGTTTTAACACATATTGAGCTGGGGCTTTTTTTTCAACATTTACTTCATTAGTGGTAAATCCAAAATTTAAGTATTTTTGAGAATATCGCCTTGATTTAATTTTCGGAACCATGCTCGTTCGTCTGTGTACTTGTTGATTCTTTATTATCATCGAATGTTTGCTTGCGACTTAAAAATGTATGTATGATTTTGTTTTAATCTACTGCCGTAAATACTTAATTACCGTGAATTACAATTAACGTGGAAATTAAAAAAAATGTACATTCAAGCTAGATTCGGTAGCTATAGGAGTATCGAGTCGACCAAAACTGACTGGAATTGTACGAGGAAAAGCATTTTTACATGTTTTGCGCAGACGTCCGATAGGTTGCCCAGACTCACGCAAACGTACCCTGTAATGCCAGATGTGATGGATATGATAGAGAGCAACATAGACTAGACTATTTTTCTAATGACATTTACACTTTGAGAGATGAATGCTGAAGGAAATATATCTTTAATTAAATATATCCTTTTTCGATCTGTTCCATTTTAAAAATTAGAGAAAGAAAATAACATAATAATAAGTAAGTAATATATATTTTAAGTAATTTTTTCTTAAAATACATATTACTTAAAAGTTACATATACACAAAATTTAATATACTTATCGTATTAATTTTTGTACGGTTTATAATTAAGATCGTATTGTAACTTTAGCGTCTCTCTCTCAAAGTGCATTTTTATTTCAGTAAATACATTATTGTGGTACAGGGGGCGACAAAAATTATGATTGAAAATTGGGTCGCCAGTATTGAAAGTTTGAGAAACACTGCTTTAACTTTTTCTATCCCTCTTCTCTCACATTCACATTCCCCTCTCTCTCCCCTCTTCTCTCTATCTATGTCTCCATCCTTCTCTCTCTCTCTCTGTTTCTCTCACTCATTTTCTCTTCTTTTTCTCTCTCTTTGGTTATTTAATACATTTAAAAATAACAAGATCCTTCACAAATAACCATTGTGTAACCCTAGAGCGACGTTTATTCAGACCGATCAATCTCATGTATACACAAGTGTTATATGAATTCGATAAAAAAAATTCTAAAGCTTTGTGTAAGTTTATGAACAACCTCAGTACTTTATACCACTAATTAAATCCGTTGTCATGAAAATAATGTATGTTTTAATAGATTCGTTAGAAGTATTGTAAAAATAAGTGAGAACATTTAAAAGAGACAAAATTTATTAGTTCAAAAATTATTCCAACATAAAGAAATTCGATAAATTCTGATACATCGAAAACTAAAATAATTCAAAGATTCTCAAATACATCTAATAAGAAACTCCTGGCTCCATTTCAAAGTATTTCTTTTCAATTAGGAGCAAGCTATATTCCCCCATGAAATAAAGTTTACGCCTCAGGGTTTAACATCTTAAGCGTGAAATATTCTGCTTGTTTTATCGTTTCTCATAGAAGGTGTTGAACAAGGCGGATAAGTGTACAAAATGCCAAAGGGATCTTAAACTTTTATAAAAGTGGTCATAAAATCCATCAAATCGACATAAACTATTAATATTGGAAGCGGTATTTCAACATTATCTCAAATAACAATAAATATAAAGAATAGTTTTAAAAATATCATAATTTGCATACAAGTAGAAACATAGATATTTGGGCTGACTGTTTTTGTGTCATGGTTTTTAAATTCCTACTATATTACCCTACATCAGCAATATATTCCTACAATCACCTTATATATATCTTGTTCAAATTTTCAATTGTTAATAAAATAAATTTTAAAACACTCAATCGAGCTGAAATTTTATAGACGCGATTATTTTGGGTGGCAATATGGTAATTTAATTATAATTAATAAAAATTAATTGATTAAAACTAATTATTCAAATAATTACAGATACAATCACGTTGGCTTAATTTTTGGCGACCATTTTGGTGACGTGTCAAAACTTTAAAAAGGTTTTTCTCATATTTTAAAGCACTCATTTGAGCTGAAATTTTCTATTCACAATTGTTTTGAGTAACAATACGATAATTTAATTATAACTAATTACAATTAATTGACTGAAACTAATTGTCTAAAGAATTACAGATACAGTCACGTTGGTTTCATTTTTAGTGATTTGGTCAAGCCTTTAAAACGTTCTCACGTTTTAAAGCATTCAGTTAAACTGAAATTTTATGTACACGATTTTTTTGGATGACGATACGATATTTTAATCAAAATTAATAAAAATTAATTGACGTTTAATATTGCGATTATGTCATATGTATATACATATATATATATTACTTATTAGACTGTGAACATTTTATTGTTTACTATTCTGAGTTTCACGAGATAACTTTATACTCGTTGATATAATGTCTTGCAAAACTAAATAAATTTCTAATGGAAAATGCATATTTTTATATTTGTGGAAAAACACATACAACATATCGACAGATTCGGTGTTGAAAATCTAAATTTAAGCAAGAACATATCCTAAATTTTACGAGTATGTTGCAAATTCATGCAAAATACAAATATATAAACATTTTATACAAATCTATAAACATTTTAATGTCATTCAGAATAATGTGTATAAGTGAAAAATATTTCACAACGTGAGTGGCTACAAAAACAAAGTAGGTATAGAAACAAATGAAACTCAGAATATGTAATGCGATTGCAGTTATTCTAAACAGACCTAGACTTCGACAGTTTGAGTAAAAAATGCATGCACATATCCCAGTTATTAAATATAATTCATGGGTATGTGACACTTGGGTTAAAGATTAATATTACTAATGAGTAAATTTTGTTAAAAATAGATTTAAAATTTTTAATAACAAATTCAATACTTTTTTAGTTGCCTTTACATTGATTTATTGTTGATCTGGTTTAAATATTGTTTTAAGATATATTCCTCTAAGTGTGTGTATGGAATAGGGTTCCACGAAAATATTTTCTGGTTCTAGGGGTTCCGTGAGTTGGAAAAGTTTCAAGATCACTGTTCTAGATAAACTTTGTAGTATCCCAGTCTCCACAACTCTCGATGAAAACGAGTCCTAAGTACTTAAAAATGTAAAAATTTAGGCACACTGAATTCCTTTTTTGTTTTCTATTCATCATCAGAAGGAAGTTTCACTATGACTTAAACCTATTTCAAGTGTTATGGAGAATCTTTTAACATTTTATTTTTCAAAGCCAATAATTATTTTTGTCGTTGAAGTTGATGTGGGCAAGTCGCTGTTTGTTGTTTTATCATCATATATGTTGATGTACGTATATATCATATATGTTAGTTTTATCATCGACCACGATCATATCGCACGAACCTCACTTGCCATAAGAATTCTATAAAGATGTTGCCTATTTTACAATATACTTGTTCCGAGTCATGATTTGCTTTTGGATACTAGATATTTGGTACTTGTAACTATTTTTTCTCTTGATGTAGATCGTTGTATAGATATGCTTGTGATGATATATAATCTGATATGAAGCTTCTTCTTCACTGATTTTTGGAAATATAATTAATGCATTGATTTATTTATTTCAATCTAAAATCTTACTGCACGGTAACCAAGAAAGTTGTCTCGGTTTTATAAAGTACAATTATTCTGAGAATTCTTTACTTTTGTTGTACTGGAATAAATTCTAAAAACTGTTTCTCAGTTATATTTATACTTAAGGTAAATTTGCAATATATAAATGCACCAAAATGTTTAATAGAAAATATGCCACACTGAAATACCCAATTTAAAATATACTACTCTGAAACACTTTCCATTTTTCGAAATCAAGACGTTTCAAACTTAAGAGTATAGTATTTCTGATGGTATATAAACAAACTTCTAACTCCTTTTGCTCTGTGAATAAAGAAGCTCCAAAACAAACTCTGCAATTGCCCATATTTGTTTAATACGTCAAGAACTATGGGCACAATTGCCAGAAATATGGGCAGGTTGAATTATAAAAAATATAATAGAAGCTGTCGTCTCTACATTTACTTTTTCCCAACAGAAATGCATTCTTGCACAAATTACATGTTTAAAAGATGATAAGAAGTAATATTAAGCTTTTGTTATTGAACAAATTGTATCAAAAAAAAATGTCCAAGTTTTTATCAATAAATTAAAAATAATTAAATGGGGAAAATCAAATAAACTATTTAATTAACACGAATTATTATGAACTTAAGGAAAAAGCATGTGATGAAGACTTGCTCTTGTATCATACGCTACACTCATTACAATTGACGGAATCACGCTTTAACTCGACACATTCCCATTACATTGCACCTACTCCTGCCGTTGACTTTCATCATTATACTTAGTACCACAAACGGGTCAAATGCAGTATGCATTGTGTTTGCTGGCACTTGATGTTGCTCTGCAATTCGCCACTGCACCTTCTCTACGACCTTCAGAGGCAACTCTCTTCTGCGTAGAAGCCAGAGCATCTGCAATATTCAGCTCATTTGCAACATTCTTATGTCTTCCGCAATTTCCGTATGTTGTTTTCAGTGTTGGAATTGGATTCAGCTCCGCCAGAAATGATGTTGCTGTTTGAGAAAATTCAGTAGTGACAATAGATGAGCCACTAACTTGGCCTAAATTATTATAAAGAAGAGCTTTATGGAAGGAAGATGAACTCAAATAACGTATAGGATGAAAGGATGGTCCGGAAGTAGCATTAGAGAGCATTACTTCATCAAACTTGGGTACTTCTGTGATGGAGCTTTCATTGCAATTTCTATTAATGTCCTCTTGGGGATTCTTTGGGGATGAAATGGCAATTCTTTTCAACTGACTTAAGAAGAAGAACGTGGTTATGTAAATTAGGAATCATATATATATATATTGGAAATTAGCAGTAGAGCTAGGTCTATGTCTATCCGCAGAAATGATTGCTGAGAGGGAAGTAAAGTCGCTAAGTATAGAGTTAGCTGTAAAGTGATTTGAGATAAAGTTAGAAGAAGCCTGACTCCGTGAAATAGCCTAGCAGCGCTGGTTTTGAGGCCAATAGGAACACTGTCGGATTAAAGCCACATCAGAACAGATAAAGAATGTAGCTGATTACCTAGGATATAGCGGTAAGCTAATTTTATATAAGCTATAAGGAAAGGGCGTATATTAGTGAAAGAGGAATTAATCTATAAAGTTAGAGTCAAGGGTCAAGTACGCGACTATTTGGTAATACGTGTTGCGTTTTCTCATTCTAGATCAACTTGCTTAATTCTTATTGTTGTGTATTGTGTTTATGCTAAGACATTAATAAAAAGGTTTAAAATGAATGATTTGAATGGTTCTTCGTTCTTCTCCCCACAGAAACAGGTCGCGTAGATAATGTAGAACTGAGGTCCTCCACGGACGGGGACTTCACACTTCCCATATTACCCTTAATCTTTCAGCCCATATTTGCTCTAGTGACATTATTCAATAGCTGTCATTACTGCTGCCGAAGGGAGAAAGAACGAAACTAATAGCTCCCGTCAATGGACACTCACTCACATAAGATTACAGCCATTTATAAGTTTCACTTAAAATGACTTATATAATTTTGTATATTAAATCTTAAGTAAGATAATTAAAAGGTTATAACAGCCCAAGGTTGTTGTACTTAAATAGAAATGGTCCGTTTGCACTTCTGTTTGAACCTCACAACAAAACAAACCAATCACGCAGTCACCATGACGCTTAAATATTACCAACGCTACAGTGTGAATGCACCTACTCAAAACCATTGCGAGTAATATGGGTATTTGTTTAAATGTGCCCATATTTTCCAAGTTTACCCTAAATATTATTTTAGCTATTAATCGGAGCGTGAGAACAATTTTTTCAAAAATAAATATTATCCAATAAAAGCGATTACTATAGTTTATCATTCAGTTTATTTATAGTTTATTATAGTTATAGTTTTATTATAGTTACAGTATATTACAGTTTCAGTATATTATAATTATAATATATTATATTTATATAGTAGTGTTAAGGTATATTATACTTTAGTTACAGTTATAGTATATTATAGTTTAGTTATAGTATATTATAGTTTAGTTATAGTTTATTTTGTATTAGTAACATCTTTAAAAATTGAGTTCCCATTCCCGTTAACAAATTACCCTCAACACACTTTACCACTTTTTTCAATTCCTACTATTAGTTCACTCTCGCCCTATATATATATATATATATATATATATATATATATATATATTGTTCAAATTTTCAATAGTTAACAAGATACTTTCTATTCATCAATTCAAGTTTTTAAATGCAATTTTAAACTTGTAGTGGATGACACTTGATGTAAATACAGTTTTTTCAAATATTAATTCATTAATTAAATTAAAAAATGAATAAATAGTAACAAATAAAAATAATAGTCCAACATCATTTATAGAAAGGAAAATCGTTCGTTGTGTCCGTGTAGCGCAATGGATAGCGCGCGTTGGACTTCTAATCCGAAGGTCATGGGTTTGGATTCCACCTGAGATGGCCTAATTTCTGAGAATGTGATTTCTTTTTCATTGCAATTTTTTACTAGAATAATTAAATTTAATTTATGAATAAATAATAACAAACACAAGAAAATAGTCCAACGCCTTAAACAGAAAGGAAAATGGAAAATTGCGAGAAAAATCGCTTTCTATTTTATCACTTAATATTGTGATTCTGTCAGATGTATATACATATTTATATTAATTGTAACTATTTAATAAAAAGTAACTAAAATAAAATTTTTGTTTGTTGACCTAAGTTGGAATTGACTTGTACAATTTTTTTTACATTACTTGTTCAAAAGATAACTTACAAAACCGCAAGTTTACCTAATACTTAACATTCCTACATCATCGTACAAAAATTCTTGCCTATGAAAATCAGTTATAATACGATAATGTAGTACACGCATTTGAGAAAGAGTGAAATTCCCATTCACTGTAACACAATTGCTTTAGTTCATTTTTTAAAAATATCTGGTGAAAGGTAAGCTCAAGGCTCCCTTTAAATATTTCGAGGAATTGTTATTCCCAAAATTGCGAAAAGAAGGTTTTATCAGGAAGGTAAATTATGAGCGGGGTGTTAGAAAAGCTATTACGAATGTGAAAAGAAGATAAGGTGCTGTTGAAAGAGATCTTATAAATAACCGACTCGTGGATTTGACTTGATAAAGAATTTTGTATGGTTATCGTACCTGACTACGTTCAAAACCGCAATTTTGAAAAAACGTAGAAATGAATAATTTGTTTTATATTTAGAGAGAGTGTCAACCAAATTACATATCATGAACATGGTTTTCCTGCTTACTTTCTTTACAATTATATTTCTAATAGTTCTCAATGATATGCAATTTGTATTAACAACTTACTGACATTATGTTTGATTACTGATAGTTTAACTAACTATACAATTAATCAATAGATGACGCCCCATGCTTAATAAATTAATAATATTATTTAAATATTTCTTGGATTCCTTTATTTTCCACTGATATATATATATATATATATATATATCAATATATATTTATGATTTTTATAAGTACACACATATATATATATACACACATATATATATATATTTATATATATATTTATATATATACTTTATATTATTCCTTAATAATTTTAACTTTTTGCTTAACTATTATTCATCTCTTATATTTGGCGGGAAACATAACCAGTTGTTACACTCCCGAAGTAAGTCTTACTATCTACATTTTGCATCGAATTTAAATCTATACCGTGAATACTAGTAGGTCATAATTTTATAATTATATTGTATTAGTATAGTGATTTTATTTATAATATTTAAATTTCTCCTAATGTTATTCTTTCCTTTCCTCTTGGTACGTAGTATAACAAACTACAGGTGAAGGTTGGCTAGCCCTAAAACTTGTTTAAACCTTTCAATCCTGGTTCCTAAGGCCAGGAGTTTGTTATTGTACTACTGTGCCTATTTCTTCCTATTTATTATAGTTATCTTAGGTTCTATAGCTATCTGTGTATTTATATATTTTGAATTATATATATATATGTCAGGTTTGAAAAGTTTAGCTGCAAAATTAAGTCAAGTAAATTAAAAGTAAAAAAACTTTTTTAAAAACAAGCTTTTATTTAAATGCTCTAAAATGAATAAAATAAACTTTTCTTTTAAAACTTTTTTTTGCTATCAACTTCTAAAGTCTTTATTCAGTTTATGATATAAAAGTTTGTCGCGAGATTTAAGTACTCAGATTTAATTAGTCTGAAAATTTTAAAAATTAAAATCAATGAGATCAAGTTATTTAATTTGCTTGTTTATGTACACAGGTGAATTTCTCGACAAGCTTTTATATCATAAATTGTATAACGACTTTAGAAGTTGATAGGGAAAAAGGTTTTAAAATAAAAGTTTATTTTATTCCTTTTAGAGCATTTAAATAAAAGCTTGTTTTTAAAAAAGTTTTTTTACTTTTAATTTATTTTTTACTTTTTAGTTATCGCTAGACAGAGGCTTCTCAGTCGGTTAATCTCATTCAACGCATCATCGTTGAAAGGTCGTTTGCCGGTTAATTTTCAACAGTCCAGCTAAGGGGTACTCAAAATTTTTTTCCGCCAGGCTACATACATATGATAGATATGTCACTTGGGCCGCAACAAGAGAACAACGGAAAGGGGGGGATAAACACTGTTAGATCAAAACAACATTGGACGAAGAAAAATTAATTAAAATATTAAAACTCATTCTCTTTTTTTTTTGCTTTTACTATAACACTATATTAAAAACGAAAAACACATTTTTTTTTGTAAATCCGTAATTTTAAACCAATTTTTTCAATTTTTGTGCAAACTTTGGATAATACTATTCTACAAACGAGAAAATATTTTCGTGCGACTATATTTAAAAATGACGAAGTTTTTAAATGTTTTATTCAAAATTTGAGTATTTTTTGAAAAATCGTAAAAAAAAAGTTTTTGGCCTTTTATTTTTTAAATGACTTATTCTAAAAGAAAAAAAGCCTGAACTTTCTTAGGGCAGAATATAGATTCATTAACACGCAAAATATAATACGGAATGATTTAGAAATCATTTTCCTGAAAACGCATCGATTTTGACTCATTTTAGAAAAAATTGTAAAAAAAAAAAGAAATATCATTATGTTTTTTAACAAATTATACCGTATCGTAGCGAAATAAATGATCTTTCCCATTAGGCTATAATTTTTTGTCTTAGTTTCAGAGAAAGAATAAGATGGTTTTTTAAAGAAAGGTCGAAGAGAGAGATAGAGAATCGGAACTTCTTTAAGCTTTATCCGATAAGCTGCCGGGCAGAATAAAAAGAAAACAGGAGTAAAAGGTTTTCAATTAATATATTTTCAACTAATTGTGATATCAGAATATAAATCATCAAAACATGCATTGTCATCTAACTAAACACGTATACAAAATTTCAGCTCAATCGGTTGAAGACAACAGCTTCAAAATTGAGTTGCAAGATTCAGCCCGAAAAAATTACTTTAATTAATATCTGCACTATTAAAGCTCGAAGGTAAACAAACGTATCCAACTATGCGACTAGGTGTATCTTCTCACGAACCACACGTTGCAGACACTCACCAAAGGTACCAAAAGATTGGAACACTTATATTTCAATATTGCAATTAGTTAAAAAGATATTAATTAAAAACCTTAAAACGCATAATTACTGCCATTTTTCCCGCCTGGTGCCGAATTTCCATTTTCCCAAACTTTTTTTTTTTTATCCGAGACGTTTTTAAGACACGATCTAATTTTTTATGAGACTCAAACAAAAAGAAATTACAGAATCGGAAAGATCATTTACTTCTCCACGATACGTTATAAATTATTTCACAAAAAATGATACTTTCTTTTTTTTTACGACATTTTCTAAAATGAGTCAAAATCGATACCTTTTTATGAAAATGATTTCTAAGTAACTCCGATTGAATTTTCTTTTAATTTAATGAAATGATAATCTACACTAAGAAAATTCATGCTTTCTCGTTCAGAATCAGTCAGTTAAAAAATAAAATGACAATTTTTTTTTACGATTTTTAAAAAATACTCAAAATTTTATTTAAATACTTAATAATTTCTTTATTTATAAAAATAATCTCATGACATTTTTTTTCCGTGTGTAGAACGATATTATCCGTAATATGCACAAAGTTTGAAAACATTGCTTAAAAATTAGAGTTTAAAAAAAATTGTGTTTTTCTTTTTTTATCCCATTTTTTCTTTAAAAATTACCGCTGTTTGTAATCGATATATGAAGCTCTAAGGCATTAAATTAAAAATGAAGCCCCCAAAAATTTCAATTTTAACAAATAACGCTATGTGAAATTGAATATCTCTTCCTTTTATTTTACAAATCTTTTATTTCTTTTTTTCCGAAGATTTCGTGGAATGAACGCTTAGAACGCTGGATTATTAACTTTTGTCCCCTGGTTTTAAACAACACAATAGCTTAGTTTTTATGATTGTTTTAAAAAATACTCAAAATTTTATTCGCGCATTTAATAACTTCGCCAGCAATTTTGTAATTGGAAAGAATATTTATTTCGTCAACATATAGTACGTTTTACTTTTTTTTTTCAAAACAACGATACTTTCCATATGATTTTTTCTAAAATGAATCACTATCGATGCGTTTATATGAGATTGATTTTTAAAAAACTCATACTTTGCTTTTTACAGTGAGTGATTTAAAAAATAAATTGTCGAAAACTTTTTTTACAAATTTTTGTTGTGCAATAATTCATTGTGCCACTAGAGTGCTGCACCTGCAAGCTGTTTAAGAATCGTGGAGTGTTCACTTTCTCGAGAGCTCTGATAGCGACAGGGGAAGGGGAATTTCCATGACAATATGTTATGCATTTAAAAGTGCTCGTACAACGCCGGGGAGGGGGGTGTAAACCTATCTGACAAAAAAAGAACCGGAAAACTTTCGAAACAGGAAATTTTAAGTTATACACTAGGTCAGTGTTTCTCAAACTGTGGGGCGCGCCCCCCTGGGGGGCGCAATAACCCTACGAGGGGGGCGCGAGCATATCAAAATAAAAGATTTAAAAATAATTAATTTACTGGAATGAATTAAAACAAAATACTTTCAGACATAATAAAAAATGCACTTTTACTCTGATATAATTTATAAGCTCGCGCGCGCGATATTAAGTCATCAAAAATAAAAACTTTTTCAAATCCTTATTAGCTATCTTTGATCCTATAACAAAATAAAAAAAAACTTTTATTTGATTTTCTGTAATCCCATGATGAGAGATTTTTTTACTACGCTTTCTTTTTAAGCCTAACATACAACTCTTTCAGAGAAAAAACAGATCCCAGACCCAGAATCGAAGAAATTTAGGAACATAAAAAATTCATCACTGTCATTATTTTTGAAATACTGCACATTATAGCTGTAATCTGCATGACCTTCTAAGTTATTGGTACAGTTAGTTATGACCCCTCTCTTACGTGTTTGTTTCTCATTTATGGGGAGTTGTAAGTAATGTATTTTCTGTTGCGCTTTTTTTCATGCAAAAAAAACGTTTTAACAACTTTTTAGTAGTAACATACATATTATCATAATGAATACAATTTTTACCCCGAAGTGGTCGCGCGGGACACACAGATTACGAAATTGTTAATTGTGGTAAAACTGTTTATTTGTTACCAAAGAAAAATTGAAAAGTTCTTGAAAGTAGGTATGTTTGATCACTACACCCGGGATAGCTCAATAACACACCTCACACATGGACAGTAAAACACTATCTATTTTTATTCACCTAAACACATAGTAACTCACAGACAGCGCCGTCTGGCGCACAGTTTTTGCGACAAGCATGAACAAGGTAAGTAAACTTTCTCTTACTTAAATTATTCACTGGAATCACGATTTGTATCGTGTACAATAAAATAATTATAAAAAAAAAAGGATTGGGGTGAATTAACCCCGCTTGCACGCCTGCTCCCGGGTCAAAACATGTTGAAGTATTTTTGCTTTAAATATTAAAAATAATACAATTATTCTTCATCGGAAATTTATATTATTGTTCATTATTTAACATCAATTATAAATGCTAATTCTGTGAAGCTTAAAATTACATTTCGCTTAAAACTAATTATAATTTGAGCAACCATTTTAAAAAGATAATTTTACATTTTTGTAAACATTGTCGAGCACTTGGCTTTGCTCTCCTTACAATTCAGCTATTATATCAATAATGTTTTATTTTCTTATAAATGAACTCGTGCATAGAGTGGGCACTTCAGCCGGTATACTTTTAATGTATCAGTGTTGCACAGAGTATTTTATAACTAATTAATTAATACTAAATTAAGAACAAGTTTAATAAGTATTAACGACTTCCATGGACTTGTCTTGCAAAGCAACGTTTTAATAAGGAATGCTTATGATTAGAAATTGACCCTCTGAGTTCTTTTTCTATATTTAGCAGATATCTATATTTTGTCTTCTAAGCAGCCACCGGATTTTTCAATATGTTCAATTTAAAAATTAGAGAAAGGAAAATTAACATAATAATTATCCTATTATTTTATTTATTTATTTTTGCTTAAAAGTAGTATACAAAATTAAATACTTATGTTACTAATTTGTATGGTTTATATTTAAGATCGCCTATTGTAGCTTTAGCGTCAAAGTGCATTATTGTTGCATTCAATACATTATTAATGTATAAGGGGGGCGCGATAAAAATTGTGATCGAAAAGGGGGGCGCCAGTATTGAAAGTTTGAGAAGCACTGCACTAGGTAGAAGCCCGAGCAATATCTGCCGAATTACAGGAGGGGGAGGGTTGGAATTCATTTTGAAAAAGATTATTAGAGAGAGAAGTGCTGACTTTATGAAGAAAAGGAAACATTTATAAAAGTAGAGAAAGCCCGTACAATGCCGGGCCATGCAGCTAGCCTTTTTAACTAAATGCGATATCGGAATATAAATGGTCAAAATATGAATTATCAACCAAAGTAAACGTGTATACAAAATTTCAGCTCAATCGGTTGAAGACATCGAATTTACATTGCAAGTTAAATAAAAGCTTGTAAAATATAACATATTTTTTACGTGTACAGAATAGAAGTATTATAAAATATCTCGTAGTACAAATCAAATATTTTACAAGAAACGAAAAAATTATAATTGGAGGCACAAGGTATCTATCCCTGCTAAGCGAGCACTCTACCATCTGAGCTAGGCTCCTGGTCGACACCTGTGTTATACTGTAAACATGCTCACCTTAACTCCTGAACAAGATTATTACAGTAACTAGGTCAATTATAAGTGTTAAGGGAGAGACTAGAATCGAGTAAATAGATACCTCTTAGAATGTTTCAAAGTAAATAGTTTTATAGATCTGTAAGTGTGATCTAAGCGTAATCTTAGTGTTCCCTGTAGAACAGTAAAAATATAGCATTCTTTGTACGTATGCGGAGTGGAAGTATTGTAAAATATATCTCGTTGTACCAAATTAAACGAATTTCAAAAATATTTTATACGAAAGAGTAACAATTGAAAGCGCGGGGTATCGTTCCAAGAACCTCTCGCATGCTAAGCAAGTGCTCTACCATCTGAGCTATGCTTTGGGTCGACACCTATGTTATTGTAAACATACTTATTGTAAACACCTAAACAAGATCGTTACAGTAACTAGGTCGATATCGGAACATAAATCATCAAAACATGCATTGTCATTAAACTAAACGTGTATACAAAATTTCAGCTCAATCGGTTGAAGACATCAGCTTCAAAATTGAGTAGCAAGATTCCACCCGAACATTTTACATTGAAAGTGAAAAAAAAGCTTGTAAACAAATAGGAAAGAACGCGGAAATTTAAATTTGTTCAAGAGAAATAATTTTCGAATGAAAATTAAATTGATTTAAAGTAAATTTAAAAACTGCGAGATCCCGGAAATCGAGCTCTAGATAATTCCTTTGAAGTCAGCTTCTCTAACCTCTAGGCCACGAGGGCTAGTGGAAAGAGGTAAAGTAAGCTTCTAACATGGGTAAGAGTTTTTTAATTAATATCTTTTTAACTAATTGCGATTTTGGAATATATATGTACAAAACATGCATTGTCATGCAAACTAAACGTGTATATAAAATTTCAGCTTACTCGTTTGAAGACATCAGCTTCAAAATTGAGCTGTAAAATTCCACCCGAACAAATTATTTTAATTAATATATTTTTAAATAATTGTGATATCGGAATATAAATGTACAAAACATGCATTGTCATCCAAACTAAACGTGTTTACAAAATTTCATCTCAATCGGTTGAAGGCATCAGCTTCAAAATTGAGACGAAATATTCCACCCGAACAAATTACTGTAATTAATTACTTTTTAACTAATTGGATATTGGAATATAAATGATCAAGACATGCATTGTCATCCCCCTTAACGTGTATACAAAATTTCAGCTCAATCGGTTGAAGACATCAGCTTCAAAATTCAGTTGCCAGATTCCAGCCGAACATTTTACATTGCAAGTTAAATAAAAGCTTGTAAAAATAGAGCGAAAATAGAGAAAAAGTGAATGAAAATAGAGCGAAATCTTTACCATCGCGCAAGGATTTGTGGGTAAATAAGCCTATTTAAAGGTAGAACGAGCACTGACGAAGAAGAATTTAGGGTCAATTTTCTCATTGGCTTCATTTCCTCTTTCGCCATCCATACTGAGCAAAAGCGCTTGGCTCACTGTCACTCGCCACCGATCTTATTTTTTTCGAAGAAGAACATATATTGGAAAAGGATTAGCTGGTGACTCCTCGCCAAAATGCAGTATATTGTTTTCCTCAGTTGCGCGTCAAAGGGCCGCCATGTTGGATTTCATGTGATTGAAGCGAAATAAAGGAGTTATTTTAGAGGTAATGCCCTCCTCATTGACCAGCAGTCCTGGGGTCTATCATATATATATAATATGTAAGCAAAATAGTATTATAGAAGCATTTTTCATTAAAGGAGAATGTTTTGAAAATATGTAATTCTTTTTCTTCATTTCGTATCAAAAACTTGTATGAAATGTTTTTTACTTTTTTTGCTTATATTCATATTCATAAAAAGATTTAATATACATACTCTAATTCAGGTGACACTAAATATCAAAATTTTTCATTTATACTCTTTTTCAAAATAAGTGTTCGAACATAATCACCGATAAGCATTGATATAATTATGTAAATTACTTAAATAGTTCAATCAAATAAATAAAAAAACCCAGTTCTATTCTTATGTCTCTTTCCTGCACATTTTATCTATATCAGTTATTTATAAACATTAGTGGCTTACTGATTTTAAAAAAGACATGTGAATTGCTTTATATTTTCATATGTGAATATCTTAAGAACTCCAAAAAGTAATGACTTTTATTAAAATAAACCACACAATTACAAAATTACATAAAATAAAAATACATCAATGACATAAATTGTATATAGTTAAAAATATGTTGCATTATTATAAACTAAGATTAGGGATTGTATTTTTTCATATCTCTTTCTGAATTCTGTTAAGATTTAAATGGTCAAAATAATAAAGGAAATTATTATTTTTTCATTTCCGCGGAATTATACAGAGAAATGAAGTATTAGGTATAATATAGCAAAAAAAAATGAATAAATCAAATTCGTCTTCCTATTTTAATTTCCATAACTGCTTGATGACAACTTGTGTGTATCTCGATTTTCAAGCAATATTTGCTAAATCTATATACCAAATGACTTGGATTTGAATCAAACAATGACTGATATGCTATGTGCGTTTATATAATTTTATATTTAATGCTAGGTTTATATTAATATATACTACTTTACACCATATTTCACACAGTTCACACATACTTTCGTGAAAATTACCATTTTTAAATGAGAGTAAAATTCATATGACTTTCATTCAGCCAAATTATAAAGTGGAAGGGATTGTTATAAGATCTTTTTTCATTTCTAATGAGCAGCGGATTGGTGTTTTAACATCGCAGACCGAGTACATTCCCCGAAAGTTAGTATCTCTTTTGTTAAAAGCTAACTTTTTAAAAATGTTTACGGTATATTTATTTCATTTTCTTGATTGACAGAATTTTTAAATGAAATGAAACTGATGATACCATTAGAAGCAATTTAAATTTTAAACTACTCTATAAAGTTAGAGGGTCCACGAAGCTCTCTCTCTTATATATATAATAAAAAAAACTAGAGAGTGTAAATTAGTAAGTAAAATTAATAGAGAGTTAAAGGAGTGAGATGAAGTTTAAAGTTAATTTGCTGTATTAAATAAAACTTGTTTAGTTTTACAGTAAAAGTTACGGTTTCAGGAAGAATTGTTTCTAAGATTCAGAAAATGACCGAAAGTGTACATTTATTTTTAGTCATTCTTCATATAGAATTTTAGATAATATTCTCTAAACTAGTAGTAAGAATCTACAAAGCAAGAATTCATTTGAAAATTTGTTTCAAATTATTATCTATGTTGAGCGACAGAAAAGATACAGGCTCCGCACCCTTTAATTTTCGAATACGGCCACATAACAAAGACGGTAACTTGATCTGGTGCTTTCATTCTATTAATTTACCGCTTCCTTCCATGGGGACTTGATAAATATGTTTTCACTAAATTTTATGCATTTGAGTTCTCATAAAGGGCTTCGGAGAAGAGAGTACATCAACTAACATTTATATGCAAAAGTTACCGTCCTGTAATTGGAATACAAAAGCAGAAGAATTGGCAACATGCATGTTCCTTTGGGAACTGAAGTTACAAATTCGTAACAGAACTTTATGAGTTTTACATATCGTGTCTATTGACAGAGATATAGATTCAAATTTATAGTGGCACTGTCAAGTCTTGATTTCCCCCAAAATATTGTTCGGGTATTGCATAAATGATTTATTAAACTGGTGCACAAAAGTCCTGACATGAAATTAAGAGAATGGAACTAAAAAGTCAAAATCATTTACAAAATATAAATTATGGCAGAAGAGCGTGACACGCACACACACTTTTATCCAAATCTGGAAACCGACTTGTTTGTTCCCCCTTCAAAAAACATACCGCCAATGAAAAGAGCTACATTGCTAAACATCTTTTTATGGAGACTCATCAGAAAGCAATCATACTTTAAACCATCAATTTTCACAAAATTTGTCATTTCCTTTTCAGCAAAGCCATCATTGACAACAGAAGGTGTAGTAGAACGAAGCGGCACTTAGTTTCCGGACATACCTCGTATTTATGTCTCTTAAGCAAAATTAAGTAGTAATCCATTCGAATACGATGTAAATCAATAACTACAGTAGAAAATTTTATAGCAATTAATGCACTTTTCTTAATTTAATTGCTAAATAAGGATACAAAATTAACCGTCATGATTTTCAAGTTATAATTAATCCTGTAACGGTTCTCTTACGTCATTACTGGGTAAACCAAAGTAATCGATAGAATCTCGGGGGTAATTAAAATATTTTAATGACATAAAATAACGCAGTTACAATGGACAGACATTTAGTCACAATACAGGTTAAACATTTAAAGGAAATAAGGGGAAGTTAAATATATTACATAGTCCAGGATTGGACGGTGAGACAAGTAACGTTTACTCATTCAGTTCCCAACTCTCTCTGGAGGTAATACAGTGCTTCGCTTGGTAATACTTTCGTTACAAGTACCGCCATCTACATTTCGGTCTTAGAATTAAACCGTGTGTTACAGACTCCCCCTCTGGTTCTGTTGACGTCTCGGCTCGGAACCAGGAGGTAATTTCTTTTTTCGGCATCCTCTTTTCCTTAGAGGAGCAACAAATCCGGTGTTTCTTTCTGTTTCAGGTTCCTGATAGTCCTTTAAGGCAGAAACATGATAAGTTCCAAGACTTTGGTCTGGGTTGGCCGGGTCGGCAATCTCATATGTTACTGGTGATCTCAAGGTGAGTATGCGGTAAGGACCTTCTCTCTTGGGCATACATTTCCTGCTCCTGTTGTTACGACTTATGGGATGAATGGTCACCCAAACTTTGTCACCAGGTTTATAATATTTTCTTCTTCGTCGATCGAAGTTTTCTTTCTGACAATCCTGTTTCTTTACGGGATTCATCCTGTAGGGATGCGTTGCTATTGAGGAATGATCAGCCGTGTCACTACGGTGTTGAATATAAGGCGTGGGCTCTCCCCCTGGTTGGAAACATGCCTCATTTCTTTCCCGGTGTATATTGATTTTTCTTACCTGTTCTGGAGATAGATTTTTACCCTCATCCTCTCGAAGTTCAAATGCGCTGAGTGTTATATCTTCTAATGTCTTCTTGAAGAATTTGTACTGTTTCCCCGAGGATTTCCGGAAAAGTGCCATTTTCCACCCTGGACGTCAAGGACGATACCAGCTGCATCGAGGAATTCCAATCCTAGCAAAGTCTTATTTCCTTTGGCTTCAGGCAATACTAGAAATTCTGTTGGAATAACTTTGCCTTCAATGCACAGATCGACGGCAGTACTCAGAGCCATAATGGTCTGTCGAATTCCATCAGCCATCATAAATGAAATCCTCTTGTTCGTAAAGGTGACATCATGCTCTTGTAGGAATTTAACATCTTTTCACCTGCAATGGTATGGGAAGCACCGGTATCGACACATACAGCAATCTTTTCTGCAAAAATTTTGAGAACAATTACACTTGTGGGATACAAGTTTGAATTCAAGTTGAATAACGTCATACAGTTCACTGCTGTTTCCATTTCATTATCTCTCGTGCAGGCTTGGCTTGACGACTCCAGGAGTCCCACATCCGTAACACTGTATGAGGTTTCTTCCTTCATTTTTGAAACTTAGTAATCTAGGTACAGTTCTAGAGGGTTCAGATGATTGGTTATCATTGGATCCTCCAACAGGTTGCCTTTTCTTTATTGGAAAGGGTTTCCTGAATTCTTTATTCTTGAAAGTCTGATTTGGATTATTTTTCATTCCAGGTCTTAGGTTGTCATATGCGTCCAACTTCTCAGCCAATTCCAAAGGATCGTTCAAATCCACCCAAATATCCAGAAAATGTTCTTTGATATTTGCTGGAATTTTTGTTTTTATCTGATCAGCAATTATCAGAATTTTAAGTTGATCAAACGTGGTTATCTTCACAACTCTTTGATCCAACCTTTAAAATAAGAACTCAATTCGAAATAAAAGTCTCGCCCTGTCGAATCTGGGTTTTTCTTCTGTTGGGAAAAGTACTGCCCAAACCTATCCCCTGTAACTCGAAATATTTTGAGAAGCATTTATTTTACCTTTTCATAGTTTTGAGCATCATCTTCATCCTCTATTGCGATGAGCTGAGCTATATCAGGTGGCAATGAGCGAATCAGTTATGCTGTCCAAGTTTTTTCATGGATGTTCAAGAACTTCGCTTGACGTTCGAAAATTGTCAAGTATAGACCCATTTCATCTTCCTTCGAATTTAATCTCGGAATAATTTTATTTAACTCAAGCTTCGGGTTTTCTAGCTGTTGGTTTATAACAGGTACTTGTGACAGCTTCTGCATTTCAAGTTGAATTTTCATTTTTTCCAGTTCGAATTCTCTTTCTCGTTGCTGAGCCACAACCATGGCTTTCTGTTTCTCCTCCAGTTCCGCAGCTTTTTGTTTTTCTGTTGCTGTACGTTCCTCTACAATGACGCTGAGCATATCTTTGACGAACTCCTCATCATTCCTATCACCGTTGGTTATGAGATCTTTTGGTTCAATAATTTTGAGATTATCCGACGGAGCCAGACCCAATTCTGTGGCCAACATTCGTAAATCCTCTTTTCTGGACCTTCCCCAAAAGCCATTTTTCGTCACTTTTAGACTATTTCAAAGTTTATTTAGTAAAGTTCAATTAAAGTTAATGAATTAAAGTTCACTCAAAATTGTTAGTTCTGTGATCTGAAAATATTATACTCAAACAATACTTATGCACTTAAAGTTTCCGATACATACAAAAAAAATACTCTATACTATAATACACTCTTCCTGAATGACAATATAATTGTCTAATTTCAAAATGTGCTAATTAATTTTCACATCAATATTAATGAGATTAAAAAAAATGAAACAAATTCTTCAATATCAACTATCTTCTAATTTCGTACTTCAAAATCAAAATAATAATATTTCAATAATATTCATTATTAATCAAAAGAGTATCAGAAATTAACATGAAATCATTTAAATTAAATCAAAGAAAAATTTCGTTTTCGTTAACTTAAATCAATTAAATTGTTTTTAATCAAAATCAATTCAAATACGTTTAAATAGAAATACCATTCATAAATTATTTCATCCACTCTGAAATTAACAGTTACAAACTTGTTTACACTTAGAAGTACTTGAAATTATTTTCCAAAAATTTTTAAATAAAAAGCATAAATGTTTATACTTTATCAAAACATACAAGTTTTCAAATGTTATAGTAATACTTCGTAATAAATCCTGTACTTCACAAAATAATTATTTTTATATTAGACGTAAAAAGAAAAAAAATATTATGATAAAAATTGCATTCAATTTAAAACTTAATTAAAAGTCTAGTAATCAAACAAGAATCAACGTGAAATTATTTGAATAAATACCAATGACAATAATTTCTTAATAACAAAAGTATACATATATATATATATATATATTGGTGGCATAAAATTCTTAATTGCTGAGTAAATATACATTCATAAATAACCTTCAATTAGCTTTAATCAGAACAAACAATGGAATGCGAGTTTCGTTTTCAAAAAAGTATTAAGAATACTGACAAATAAATAAGTGAAAATATCAGTTAAAATTCAATTACGTTACTATATACTGTAACACACAATACGAGTAATACTAATTAAAGTTCTTTCACAGAATAACAGAGCAAGAGTATTTAGAATAAACAACACTTATCTGTTCACAGGTTTTCAAGGTGAAAACATTATTTAATCGCAAGGTTGTGAATTCTCTATTTGTTGTCGCGTGACAACGCCTCAACCTAAGTGGAAAAAGCGAGAGAAAGTTGGGAATTGTGTTCGGATGCGCCCGACGTTAGGCGCCAATTTGTAATGGTTCTCTTACGTCATTACTGGATAAACCAAAGTAATCGACAGAATCCCGGGGTAATTAAAATATTTTAATGACATAAAATAACACAGTTACAATGGACGGACATTTAGACACAATACAGGTTAAACATTTAAAGGAAATAAGGGGAAATTAAATATATCACATAGTCCAGGATTGGGTGGCGAGACGAGTAACGTTTACTCATTCAGTTCCCAACTCTCTCTGGCGGTAATACAGTGCTTCGCTCGGTAACACTTCCGTTACAAGTACCGCCATCTACATTTCAGTCTTAGAATTAAACCGTGTGTTACAATCTTTAATTGATTAAATACGCAATTTGCCTGTGTACTCTTGTCTTTTTATATTAAATAATGATGTTTTGGTGATTGATATAATGAATGAGACTGCCATTTTTGTGTTTATATTAATAGGAAAAGAAATGCAGAACACATTTGTTAATGAAAACATTGATCGCGTTTTTTTTCATTTTGGCGCTTACTATACTATTTAAAGCACATATACAAATATTATTTTGATGTATTTTCATTTATCTTAAACTACAAATTTTAGTTTGTGATATATATATATATATCTAAGAAAATAGTTTCAGCTTTATACTCAGGTAAACTTTCAATAACTATGTTCTACAAATTGTTCAGCATTTATCAAAGAAACTTCAAATCTATTAACATAGTGTTCTTTCGATTATAGAAATTTTTTATTGATTACGATATTTATTAACTAAATATTTATAGAATTCTGACACATGGTCATGGCACAAATCGAGATTCATATATTAAAACAAAGCATTTAAAGAAAAGGGATGACACTAGAAAAAATGTATAAAAATATAATTCCAAAAGAAATTAACTCATACATTGACAGTACACAAAATTTCAAAGCTAACTGTTAAGTAGCTTGCATCAAAATTTCTCTGAGAAGCTTGAACAGTTTTCTTTTGCCATGAGGCACAGTTTTCTGAATAATTTACTGAATTAATCGCAAAAATAATAGCAATAAAGTTTAAAACGTTTCCTAGCAGAAAACATACCCATTCTAAGTGGTTCTCTATTGGTAGACTTTTTTTAGAGCCAATATGTCTGCTAAAGATTTTTTTAAAACTTTCTTTCCTTTTCTTTGAACATTCCTTGCATTTTTGCTGTTTGCTTTCGAAACACGTTCGAACAGGTCTGATTTGGACTTTAAAAATAAAGGTCGTTTTTTTAATTTTTTCTTTCCTTTCCTTGAAGAATTTTAATTAGGGTTAAATAACGTCAGTTATTTTATTCTTTAAAACGTCTGGTAAATCTACTTTTAAATGAAAAAAAAAATGATGTGTATTTCTTAATTGTTTTGCAACTGTACAGGAAAAAAAAAGAACATTAGAAGTTTATAAAAATAATTTTCAAAATGGATTGAAAAAATTGTTCCTGCTGGTTTTAAGACACAGAATTCAACATGGTACAAAAAAAAATGTTGAACTATAAGAAAATTTTTTTTGAAAGTAAAATTTAGAAATTCTTTTTTTAAATTAATTAATTTAAGCATTTTTAATGGACTCGATTCTTCCCCAGAGGGTGCTGCGATCGTTTGCCGATTATAACGGGATTATCAAGTAAACAATAACCGCTAATCGTATTACTCTTTACTTACGAATTTCCTTATGTCAGCAAAATAAAAATTCTTTGAATTCAAAATGCTCAGAATTTATATATATATATATATATTTCAGACTGTTTTTAAAATTTTAAATATCTTCGTCGTGTTTGATCAAAACAAAAATATTTAAAATGATACAATAGTACTTACGTATAATCGCAACCTATTGGCGACATTATATAAAACAAAGTACGTGATTGTCGATTCAGCGCATACGACATATGTGAAATCGAAGTTGCGAGTTATTTTGAGCGTTGACGATTGTTACGATAATACTTAAGTACCGAAATAATTCAAAAGTATTCAAATTTCAGTTGAAATGTCTTTAGGAATATTTTTTAATTTTTGTGACACTGAAGATTTATTCCTTCTCTGCAGAATTCTTTGGGTAGATGGTGGCTCGCAAAAGCAGAATTTTGTAGGAATTGAATTTGGTTTTAATGTGCTTCTGTTGGTGAAAGGCTGATACGTAAAGTATGCTTCTTCAAAATTATTGGATCATACTGATGAATGGTTAGATGGCTTAAAGTTTGTTTGACCTAAATTTTGTGTCCATTTTTTAATACAAATTAATTCTTCAGTAGAAACAGCCATTAGAAACATGCATTTCATCCTACAGTCATTATGCAATTTAATACGCAGCAGTATTTCATTTTGTAATATGATAACAGATGCAAATCCGAAATGCTTTCAAAATACTCAGTCAAAACAAACACGTGGCTATTTGTCAAGCGTCCTACCATGTGATTATGACGTCACATGAGTCGAGTCCATTGCACAAATCTAAAGTAATTTCAAAGGCAATGAATTATGAATAAATTGAAAAAGTATTTAGAAATAACTTAACAATTTAAAATAAGAAAAATGTTTATTATTTAATTTATTGCTACCAATAGTAGTAATAAACATTACGACACTTTGAAAACCTTCAAAATAAAAAAAAATGGGAATAAAGAGACCAAAAACATAAAAATCAACTTAAGAAACTTAAAAACTGTTAGATTCTCTTAACCAGTCAGAAATGGATCAAATAAATGGAATTTATAATTTATTTTGCCAAAAAAGACTATTGTGTTTCTTTTGTACTATTTGAAACATAATAAATCAGAAATAAAAGAAAAAACGTGTGAAAAATTCACCTTTAATATTAAAAGTAAGTATAAAATGCAAAAATATACAATACACTACATATTTTAAAATAAAGTAACAATGTTTTCTTAAAATTCTGTTAAATTGGGAGAAAAAATACATATACAAAGAAATGAAACACATGAAATTAGATTGAAAAAAGCCCCTTAAAAATTAATGACTCATAGTTTTAAATTAAATTTTAATGGTTCCAATATTTTGTTTTTTAATTGCAGATGTAATAGTTTCGTGTAACAAGATAAATTTTATTCATCATTGTAGCGCCCACCTTAAAAAAGCTGCTTAATTCTTTTTTTAAGTTTCAGAACGAGACAATTTTTCGTTTGAGATTATGACTATAACATGACATCACATACAAACTAATTCACAGTTCGTTTTAGTTTTAAATAGGGTTTATCGCTTGGTGGAAAACCATTATTTTTATGTTTAATGTTTATAGCTTCTGCTGTAGTTGAATTAAAAAAACGCTTAGTAAAATTGTGTTCTATGTTTTCTCTAAATTATTTTATTTTAACTGATGTAAAAGATTGTGCAAAAGGCCGTTACATTTTAAGCAACTGATCGTCTTAACACAGAAAAAAAGATAACTAGCAAATTTTTTTTACCATCGAGTAATCTAAAGTAATGTTAGCTTATTTATAAAAAGAGTAAACTAAATCTCTAATAAGATAAAATATGTAAAAAAATAGATGAAAAATGTACAATAATAATTGATAAATTGAAGTGCTGTGATAAAAATTTCATTTAAATCTTTTTTTATATGGCAGATATATTCCTTAGGAAACCGTGTAAAAAGAAATCGTATAAAAATACATACAACGTGTGGTAAATTTAGGGATATGTTCCACAATTTTAAAAAAATCGTATAAATTGAAAACAATTTTACGAATTTTCCCCAAAAAACCGTGCAAGAAAAGTAATAATAAAACCTACGTTACATATTTATAAAACAATAATAATTCATTTTGTTACGAAAAATTGAAATCAGTGTGTACAGTGAAGATTTATTCTATAAGTATACACGATGTATAAATATTCAAATAATAATTAGGAGTAAAACTGCTAACAACCATTCATCTCTACTTGATAACAAACGAGCATGTTTATTACGAACTGGACCAAAAACGCTATTATCAGTAGATTTGTCAGATACGCCTAGCTCGACTGTTAGTCGTACTTCAGATGAAGAATTTCATTCGTTATTAACGGCCTCTGTTGGTTTTCTGGTTGTTACAAAGTGTTGTGCAAAGACTTATTAGTGGCTGTCTTTTTGGTTTCCCAAGTTGATTATATGATTCTTAATATCCTGCTACACAAGATTACCCAGAAATTTTAATGCATCCTCTATGTCAGAATCATGATTATTAAAATGTTGTTTCATACTGGTAGAAAATTTCAAGTCCTAGTGAATTAAATCAGTTGTTAATAGATGAACTTCACCTTCGATTTCGCCAGTATGAACTTCTTTATTATCAAAAACTGTTAAATTCAATTCGTCCTCATCCAACGGGTACAAATCCCCAATTTTTTTTAAAAAAATTCGTGCTAGAACAAAAAATTTGTGTTTTAAAAATGTTGTTAAATTTGTGTACCTTGTTATTTAATCTTTTGTTTAACCGTGGTATTTAGAAATTTTCAAAGATAAAATAAAAATGATGGAAACATTGCAGTATTTAGTAAAATCTCATTAAAAATTCAGATTAATTGACTGGATAATTAAAATGGAATAATTATAAGAAATGAAAAGAATAATTAAAATAACCTATTAAATGAGGAAACTCCGAGAAAATAGTCAACGAGATAAACTTTGAACACTTACAGTAAGAAAAATATACATTTAAAAATAAGACAAAGAAAAAGGCGGAATAATTGTTTGTAAGAGAATTTAAATAAATACATCTAAGTTTCTTAAGAGCATATTAATTTTACCTTTGAGGGGTTATGATCCTCTATGAATGTGCCAAAGGGAGAGAGTGGGGAACATTGTGATCGAATGTCTGAATTTCTACTGGTTAGAATATTAACTATTATTTATGTTTAATTATTTGATGCCAAAAAAGGTTGAAACAGATGTAAATTTAGGTTTATATTTTTCGCTAATTATTTTAGCTTACAATTTTCAGCTTAATTTTATTTTATGAATGCATGTATGTGTATGCATTCCTACAAATAAGTGAATAAGCTCAAATAGCAGGTTATTTCGGATGGGATCCGTGACTTTTATATTATTGATGACGATCGTCATGAAACAATGTGTGTGTGGTAAGTTGACCTCTAACTACTGTAGATGGATTTTCTTACCCAGATGCTATGTTGTGGTCTACGAGACTGCTACGATGAAAGCATAATAAACTCCAGTTATTAAATTTCACAAAGCTTTAGATAAACTACACTCGGTTTCGGTTTTCCGTAACGTGAATGACAATAAAGTCATTTTTGAATAATCTTTATGTATTTTCTTTTGGTTCTTTTACTGCAGATAATTTTTTTGACTTTTCCAAGAGGTTTTGTTAACTATTAAAATTGTTATACCATAGAAGTATTCAAATGCATTAATATTATTACTCTACTTATGTTATTCTAAAATGTAATTCGTTTGTACTCGAAAAATTTCTCTTTCAGATCAACCAATTCTAACTTTTTTTTAATTTTGATTTTTAACCTGAAAGGTTTGTACTTCAGATGGAATTCACAACTTCGGCTATCTGAGCAAAAAAAGGTAGTAATTCTCGAAACGTTCAACAGATTTCGTTTACATTTGCTTAAAATTTACATAAAAATGAAATCATACAATTTAAATGAAATGCAGCTTTTTTTCGAAATAAATAATTAAATTCGATTGACAAATTCAATATTGAAATAAACATACTAAATTATCTGAAGGTAAAGATTTTGTAAACCTTATGACTGAGTAAAAATACGATGAGTTTACACTGATTTGGAATAATTGGAAATTAATTCTTTAAATTTTAAAAGAAAATGCACGCGCGCCTTTCTTACCTTAAATATTTAAAGGTAAGAAAGGCGGCTTTTTAAAAGTTAAAGGTGGCTTTCTTACCATTTATTTTAAAAATATATTTTTACAATCTGTTTTAATGACCCTTGAAAAAAACATTTATTTTTACTTATACAATTTCTATTTTTGTGTTATTTTGCGAGTAAATGATTCATTTCAATAATAGAATGTAAATATACACCACAAAGATATTTCTGATTAATGATTTGAAAGGAAATTTAAAAGTTTAGATGCTCAAATATATCAAGGGAAATGTTTTGATACAAATATTGATTATAAATTCAGAATTATTTTGATACTTAGACTTTTAAGACAAAATATTACATACTCTCAATTAAAAAATGTGCAATTGTCGGAATAGATACACTGCTTGCGAAGAGAAAATACGAGTATTTGTTCAAAGTTTGTATTTTCCATGTATTATAAAATTATATAAATTTTTTTCCTAAATATATTTTTGTACATGTATTTCTGCTTCAACACTAAAATTTAACATTTTCTTAAAGCTATTTAAGTAGAATTATTAATTATTTAACTACAATTTTTTAGCAGAAAATGAAAAAAAGAGTGACATACTTTAAGACATTCTTCTTTTTTAGAAATGCTTCTATAATAATAAAATTTTACCAGTGCATAGTTGGTGCTTCTTTTCAAGGGGCTGTACTAAAAGTTTTGAAAATTCAAAGTATTCTCATGGTTACCTTCAATGAAATAATAATGGGTATTTTTGGTTAAAATTTCTCTACTTTGATGTATTAAAATATGAATAAATCCCCTTCTAAGTTAGATATTTCGAAAATCCTAGTTCAAACCTTAGTTATATATATATATATATATTTATATATATGCGAAATATTATAGAATTTTTTATGAAAGGTGAATGTTTTAAAAATGTTGCTTTTTCTTCTTTTTTGCCAGAAAATTACCTTTAAATAAATTTTACTGTGATAAAATTCTTAAAGCAACTTCATATGTAAATTCTAATTCACCTGACACTAAACATCAAAGAAATTATCCATTTATACGCTTTTTCTAAAACACAGATCCGTACTTATTCCCTTTAATTTGGTACATTATATCAAACTCATTTTCATAGTAAACACTGAAGTGAAATAAATCGGTCTTAATTTAATGCACATAACTAAGGATCTTCCACGCGGAATGCAATCAGTTTCATTTTCTCGCTTTTTTTCCTCTTTATGAACTTCAGGGGAAAAAGTACTTTTGGAATTTGGGTTGAAGATTAGGCTTAGAGGTAAACAAGATCATTAATTTAGCTTTTACTTTTTTTCTCAGCTCTGATGGAGGTTTTCTCATTTAGTTCAGAAACTCTTTCTCTTACAAACTAATTTGTTTTATTTTTTGTTTGTTTAATCTTTATTGCCAATACTGTCAATGCTTTTGCGATACGGCCATTTTTTTTTTTAGTTTGGAAAAGTTCTTTATATATTTTTATTTGCAAGAGAATTCGGATTTATTTTTCACATGAAGTTTAAGTCGTTGTTTAAATATTGCTAAATTTTCAGTTGATTCTCATATGTATGTTTTTACAAAGATTATTCATATTTTCCTTTGTTGAAAATAACAGGAAATACAATAATGAGTTTTTTAGAAATTGAATTACTTCAGTGTTCTTGAACTTCCTTTAAAATAGAGATTCACTTTACAACTAAGCCGCAAAATGTAAAATAATAATAATAATAAAAAAATAAAATAAAAAATTCCTGCACAACTTAAAAAGGTTTAAAAAAGTTACAAAAATTAAACTGCGAATGAAAAAAAAAATATGGGAGCTAAAAGCATATATGTAGCTTACAATAAAAGTTATTAAAAGTTTTGAAATATTTGACCATTTTTACTATCTTTTTTTAGGTTAGTTTTAGATTTTCTTTGCTATGAATGACAGTTTTGTAGTCTAATTAAAACTTCTATATAAAGGGTGTTTTTTTAGAGGTATAGAACTTTAAATTGCAATAAAACAACGATGTATTATTCGATTGACATGAATTTTTTTTATTCGAAAGATAATCTTGTGGCATTACATTTTAAATATGATTTCTGGCATAGGACTGCCACGGCTGGCTCGGATGTAGTCCAATCTGGACGTCCAATTTTCGATGACTTTTTCCAACATTTGTGGCCGTATATCGGCAATAACACGGCGAATGTTGCTTCCAAATGGTCAAGCGTTTGTGGCTTATCCGCATAGACCAATGACTTTACATAGCCCCACAGAAAATAGTCTAGAGGTGTTAAATCAAAAGATCTTGGAGGCCAATTCACAGGTCCAAAACGCGAAATTAGGCGCTCACCAAACGTGTCTTTCAATAAATCGATTGTGGCACGAGCTGTGTGACATGTTGCGCCATCTTGTTGGAACCACAGCTCCTGGACATCATGATTGTTCAATTCAGGAATTAAAAAGTTCGTAATCATGGCTCTATACCGATCACCATTGACTGTAACGTTGTGGCATTCATCGTTTTTGAAGAAGTACGGACCGATGATTCCACCAGCCCATAAAGCGCACCAAACAGTCAGTTTTTCTGGATGTAACGGTGTTTCGACATACACTTGTGGATTAGCTTCACTCCAAATGCGGCAGTTTTGTTTGTTGACGTAGCCATTCAACCAGAAGTGCGCTTCATCGCTAAACAAAATTCGCTTATGAAAATCGGGAACAACGGCAATCTCGTTTTGGGCCCATTCGACGAATCTACGCCTTGCTTGATGATCGTTTTGAAGAATTGCCAAACCAAATGGAGAATAAATCATTTGACAGCTGTTAAATCGGTCGCCATCTTGGAAAGTAATGCCAACTTAAACTTCTATATCTGGAAAATAAACACTCTTTACAAGGTGATTTTAATTAAGGTTTCACTTGCAAAATGCTGTGAAAAAAGAACCACTGGTCAGAATAACTTTAAATTTGAAATGAATATACTTGTGGAGAGAGTATTGAAAGGGAAAAGTTCCAAATTTTATCAAGAGATAGAACTGCAAGCGTCAAAACGAAAGTGGATTTCGCTACCTACAAGTTGCTTTTTGAATCAAATTAAGATGACTTTGCATGAGTTGCACATTAAATGAACTGTACTTCTCAAGGTGCATGATTATTTCGGTTTTTTTGCAGGAAAAATGACTTTCAAATCATTTAACTGTTGTTGCCCTGCTAGTGGAAAGCTCATCACCACGGCAAGGTCATGCTACATTACAAGGATTGGACGTCCTTGGACCAAAATTCGCATAATAAGCTCCAATGTTTTTGCTTCAAAAGCCATGCCTTTTCTCCCTTCTTCAAGTATATTCAGTTCATGTTTTAAATCATTCTGGGCAGCTATCAACAAAGCACTGAGCAAGTTGGTTGTCGCTCTATAATAGCATGAACTATATTTACATGGAATAGACTGAGTCCTGGGGTTTAACTAAACCTATTATTGACTGAAAATAATTGTGTTTAGCTACCTGGAGACTACTTGTATTTTCAATATTGAAACAACGATGGAAATTTCATCGGTGACAATATGTTACGTCACTGAGTGGCAATTGTTTGTGATTTGTTTTCGAATGATTTGGCTTTCTCTAGAAAACCCGATATGAATCGTATCGAACAATCATGGGGTATAATGGAGAGGCCAGTTCTTGCACAAAATTCTGCACCGGCCACCTTTTGCAATTGTGGACGGCTATATAGGTAGCATGACTTAATGTTTTTGTTGGGGACTTTCAATGACTTGTTTTATCCGTACCACATTGAGTTTGAATCGCAAAGGGAGGTTCGATACGATATTAGGAGGTGCATCATGACTTTTGTCACCTCAATGTATGTTGATATCGGTACTATTATCGACTAATGTGACTAAAGTATGTAAGACGTACACCTGTAACAGTGGTGTATACAGACACCTTTTATAGGTGGGGGTGGTACATTTAAAAAAACACGTTGAAGAAAGAGCTGAGGTGTTAATCAACTCCATTTTAAAATAATTACACCAAAAAACTATCAAAGCAAAACTAAATCATCATAAAAGTTTCTCTTTCTGTACTTTAGAAGAAATTTATAAATCCTAAAATATGCCTGCTTTTTTTCTCGGAATTTTTTCTATAAAAATATCTTTTAACTCACGTAAAAGTTAACATAAAGTGAAATTAGCTCATTGAGTAGAAGGCATTAAAAGTGTTTGGGGTATAAAACTTGTTACGGTTAGTTAACTAATCTGAAAGAACATTAAAAAAGCTTGGAAAAATTAACAGCTTCCCGCAACTACAAAATATAGTGAGTTCTGATGATTTTAAAAGTTTTATGGGACATTTAATAGGCGTATAAAGAAGTTAAAGAAGTGTGATGATTCTAGTGTTATAGAGCTTGAGTAATGTACTTACAAATACAATTAGGAAAAGAAAAGTATATTTTAACATAAAATTTTATTTATGTTATAAGGTTGTTGAAAAGACTTATCGGATATATCCATCTTAGTGATTGGTATTACCTTTATTTTTCTAAAAGGAATTTTTCATCTCCGGTATACATACGAAAAAAAAATTGGGGAACATGTTCTGCATATTCAACCTGGAATTTCAGTTTTATTGAGAGTTTTTGCATTACATATGTCTTCACTCTCATAAAAACAGTTCCGTTACAGGGATAGTTTTTGCTTCCATAGAATGTATAATAGAATTTTCAAAACTCAAAAATAAAGGGAGATTCAAAAAGAAGTATAAACTTTTCTGATGCTGTAAAACAGTAACTGTCAAAGACAGTCAAGACATCAGCATAACGTAAAGTAGATGTACACTTAAAGTTTGTTTCTTGCACCTGACAGAAGTGACGCAGGCAATTAGCTACAGCGCAACACATGCGATGCCTCCCGAAGATAAATGTGTTCTATGTAGTGTTCAGAAAGAAAGTTTTTGACCCCTTATTTTTATGCGAGAAAACTGTCACGGAAGCAATTTTTCAATTCCTACTATTATAGCTCAAACTCTCTATTTATTTATTTATTTATCTTGGGAGAATTTTTAATCGTTAACAAAATACATTTTAAAGCGCTCAATTGAGCTGAAATTTTATATACATGAATATTTTGGATGACAATACAATGATATAATAATAATTAATAAAAATTAATTGATTACAACTAATTATTTAAATAATTACAAATACAGCCACGTTGGCATCATTTTTGGTGACTTGTGTCAAAACTTGAAAAAATTTTTTCCTCAAGTTTTAAAGCTTTCAGTTGAACTTAAATTTTATGTACACGATTGTTTTGGATGACAATACGACACTTTAATGATAATTAATAAAAATTAATTACCACTTAATCTTGTGATTCCGTCATATGTTTCTGCATATTTATATTAATTGTAACTATTTAATAAAAAGTAGTTTCCACAAGCTTACTCAACAACCAATAGTAATGCTCAATCTCAATAGCCGAAACCAGCTACCCCATTAATCCTTGCCTTAATAAAGCTATTCCTCCTACAAGAAACCAAGCTAACAACACCAGGAATATTGTAGTTTCAAGATAGGGAGCGGAGGATCGAGTCATAGATCCAGTCTCCTGTGTGAAGTTAAACTTACTTTATAAAAAGTAGCTAAAATAAAAAAATTCTTGTTGATCTGAGTAGGAATTGGCTTAAAATTTTTTTTTATAATACTTGTTATGGATATGCTGACTCTTTAGAGGATGCTATAATTGCAGGATGACATTGTCAACTTCATTTTCCAAACGGATGGTCGACCACCAAACTGGTTGGCTTACGTGCGATTTTACATTGATAAACTTCTTCCTCACTGATGAATAGGATGAGCCACGAACGACAACATGCCAATTACCCAATGGCCAAGCAAATGGTCTTACTTAACACCTTGTGATTTCTTCCTCTGGGGGTACGTACAGGGAAAGGTATTCATCACTCCGCTTCCTGTTGATCTAGCAGTGCAGAAACAGCGTATCTAGGGATTGCAATATTGGACCAAAAATTCAATAACGGTATTCGGTATTTCTTAGAATTTAATACCGGGATACCGGTTTTATTGCCAGTAGTTGAAATTTTAGAAAAAGAAAGAAAACATTGGGTGTTTACTTGTCTTAATTACCAATTTTATTAGGGAGCGTAAATATCACAAAAAATAATTGAACTTATAAATTATAACAATGTATAAAGAATCACAAAAAAGTAAAGGAACATCTTATTTATATAAATCACAAAAAGAGTGTACTGTCACTATTCAATCTGTGGTACTATTACAAATTTTTGAAATCGATCTTAAAAAATATAATGCATCAATTGTACTATCAATAAGCCTGGAACGTAATTTTGTGCGAAAAATTACCTAAAGTGAGATATGCAAACAAAATATGAACAACAAACTCACCAGCTAAAAAATATATAGAAATAATATTACGCATTTTCTTCACAAATGCAACCTTGGTTTCTCAGATACGAATATCAGACTACGAAACCTGCGTGAGTGCAGTATCACTCTGAGATGTAATAGGATAGATAGTTTGGGCCCTGGATGATTAACATATTTTATAACAGTCTAATTAGTTTCCCCTCGTCAGGGAGACATTGTAGTAAAAGGTGTTGACGGATGAAGGAAGGCAGATGAGCTTGGACATGTTATTCCTCTTTCAGCGAGAACTTAGTTAGGAGTAGTGTATTTAGTTCTATTTATCAGAGACAAAAATTTATGTCAAAATTTTGATGTTCAGATTAGTAGTCTTTTAAACTGATGAATCTGGTAATGAAAAAATCAGGAGATGAATTTAATGAGTTGCTTCAGAACTGTAGAACCAGTTAGGAAAAATAAAAATAAGAACAACAGAATGAGCGGAATACAGACGTTAACTATCTTTACTTTCTGAAATAGATGTAAAATTATTTCATTTATAATATATTTTAAGGTATCTGACTACGTTCGGAACCGTGATTTTAAAAAAGCGCATAAATGGATAATTTTCATGATATTGAGTGTCACTTAGATTAGAATACATGTATAAAATTGTTTTAAGGACATTGTAACAAAAAATATTCAAACACAATATTTCGGCAAAAAATTAACTTAGAATAACCTTTATTCAAAATGTTCTCCTTTTGTGAAAAAATTGCTTCTATTATAATAATATTTTGCCTGTATATATATCTCAGACCTCTGTACAGAGGCTCAACTATAATTTTTGAAAAATTCACATTATTTTCAGAGTTACAACCCATTGGAATAATTATCGGCGTTTTATTCTTAAAATTTCTTCCCTGTGTTGTCGTAAAACATGGATAAACCCACTTCTAAGTTACATATTTCAAAAATTTTAGTTGAGCCTCTGTACAGAGGTCTGAGCTATATATACAGGCAAAATATTATTATAATAGAAGCAGTTTTCAGAAAAGAATATTTTGAAAATGGGTCATTCTATGTTCACTTTTTGTCAAAATATTGTACTTAAATAATTTTTTATTGTAATACTATTCTTAAAACAATTTTCTGTACATTTTCTAATCCAAGTGACACTAAATATCATATATATATATATATATATATATATATATATATATATATATATATATATATATATATAAGACGCATTTGTTGTCTGTTCTCTTATAACTCAAGATCCAGGCGACCAAATAAAGTGAAATTTGGTACACGTATACAAATTACATGGGGAAGGTTCTTAAACAGGTTTCGCGTTCGCAATCCTTTCTAAATTTTTTAAAATCTAATTTTTAAGTGATTTTCCAGTGTTATGTCGTCATATGATCTCACGTTTCTCACTAAGTGGAAAATTTATACTTTATACGCAGTTTTTCAAGATTATTACATATTTTTACTATAGCTATGTTTATCGGTTGGAATATTTATTCAATTTTTATATTCTTCGATACTTAATTAGGATTATTTTTCAAATAAATCATTTTTTTAAGGATTATTCTTTTAACAACTAAAATTTTGTTTTGTTGTTTTGGCAACATTTAGGTATTATCGCGGGATGTTTATGTGTGTGATTTTGCTTACAAATTACAGCTTATTTCTTTCTTTCTTTAGAGATTGCGAAGATTATAATTTTGACAAACTAAAACTTCTTATTGATAAAGGTTATACATCAGTTCTTATTACTGCAATTAACGTAATCATAGTATTTCCGTTTTCGTTATCTGTTTTAGATGTATGAAATTAATAATATTTTGCAATTTCATGTGTCTTTATTTTAACCTTTAAGGGTATACTATTGGCTTCAGTGCATAAAATTGCCTTGCAGAAAATCACACTCGGGTAATCATGCTGCCCAAGCAAAAGCAGTGTTGGAAGTAATTATATATCAAACTGGAATAGGCATCAGAGAATGAGCAAAACAGACAAATGGCTTAAATACCTATTGAGGAAGCAGGTAGTCGTATTTAAGGGTATACTATTGGCTTCAGTGCATAAAATTGCCTTGCAGAAAATCACACTCGGGTAATCATGCTGCCCAAGAAAAAGCAGTGTTGGAAGTAATTACATATCAAACTGGAACAGGCATCAGAGAATGAGCAAAACAGACAAATGACTTAAATACATGTTGAGGAAGCAGGTAGTCGTAAGATAAATTATTTTTGGAACTTATGTACTATCCTAGCAATCGCCAACGTTCAAAATAACTTGCCAAGTTGGCAGCCCTGATTTCACATGTCATATATATGCCGAATTGTGAGTCATGTCCTTCGTTTCATATGTCGCCAATAGGTTGCGGTTATGTCTAAGTACTTTATTTTTTCAAATTATGCTTTTGCTTTGATAACGTTAGTTCAGTTCTTTTTATGACAGTTAATGTTAGTATTGTACGTCATTTTTGAATTTATTTTTATGCTCGGGATATATATACTTTGGATAATTTTTTTATTTAGTACTTAGGTATTGCACAATCGCCAACGTTCAAGACAACTCGCCACTTTGGCAATCCCAACTTTGTATGCGTTGAATTGGCAATCATGGCTTCATTTTGTATAATGTCACCAATAGGTTGCGATAATACATAAGTACCTCTAATTCTATACATTACTATAACATTAGACTGGCGGCAACATACCAATTTGGCGTGATTCCAAAATCATGCCAAAAATGAGTATGTTGAGGAAGCAGGTAGTCTATATAAGATAAATTATTTTTGGCACTTATGTTCTATCCTAACAATCGCCAACACTCAAAATAACTTGCCAAGTTGGCAACCCCGATTTCGCATGTCATATATATGCTGAATCGTGAGTCATGTGCTTCGTTTCATAAAATGTCGCCAATAGGTTGCAGTTATATGTAAGTACCTTATTTTTTCAAATTATGCTTTTGAATTGATAGAGTTAGTTCAGTTCTTTTTATGTCAGTTAATTTTAGTATTGTACTTCATTTTTCAATTTATTTTTATGCTTGGGATATATATACTTTGGATAATTTTTTTAGTACTTGCGTATTATTGCACAATCGCCAACGTTCAAGACAACTCGCCACTTTGGCAATCCCAACTTTGTATGCGTTGAATTGGCAATCATGTGCTTCATTTTGTATAATATCACCAATAGGTTGCGATAATAGGTAATTACCTTTAATTCTGTACATTACTATAACATTAGACTGGCCGCAACATACCATTTTGGCGTGATTTCCAAATCATGCCAAAGATGAGTAGCCTACCAATATGAAATTAATATTATGAGTATTATCTTAGCCTGTATTAGCTTTCCCTCCAGTAATCCTTAATTAATTCAATATATAACTTTTGTTTTTTTTTATATTTTAGTACTTACATTTTTTTAGCGATTATGAACTGCAAATATTTTTTTACACGTTGTGATGTCTTTCGCAAAATTAATCAGTGGTATTTTTCTTAAATATGTTTTTATCTGTTTTTGACAATTTTTAAAATTTTGTTTGATGTTTGTCTGAAATGCAAATCGCAAAATAAATATTTTACAATATATATATTGTGTTTGTACAAAAATGTTTATACTGATTTATTCAAAATATTGAGCCTTCTTTTATTTTTGATACCTTTTTAAGATTTAATTTTATGTTATAAGGAGCTATACCCAGCTAAATGTTGTTGTGGCTCAGTCAGCTTTAAAAGACTAGTACACCATAAAGTATGTCATGAGGCGTACAAAAGTAATAATACACAAGAATTCAAACAAATCTATATCTATATAAATATAAGACGCATTTATTTTCTGTCTGAATAAACTTTCTCTTTCTCACTACATCATTTGGACAAATTTTCAAAATTTGTTTGTGTGGTTAGTAGTTAATTTTAACGCTATAATTTTAATTGAATAAGCAGATATTGCATTTTAAGCATAAAAATAATTATAACTACTGTACTGTATTTTTTGGAGTGAGTGAATATTAACGTCGCACTGTTCAGCTATACGAGGGCTTTTGGCGACGGACCACGTAATCTTGAACCATGGTCAAGGGACGTGGACGAGAACTGAGGTGGCACCCCCTTCTCCCTACTACTAGGCCACACTAATTTAGCAGGAATATATTCTACTAATACTTAGCTGGAATATTCTTTGAAATCCTATTTTCCAAGATATATGACAGCACGGGTTCTATGATGAGTATTTTAGCGGGGAAGGCGAATAGTTTTGTAGCAGATATTGCGTTTTCAACGGATTGCAAAGATTATCATTTTTGTCCCTAAAAATAGTTTATGTCAAACTTTAAGTGTCTTATTTTTTGTATGTTTATGGAGACCTTAGAAAACGATTTGGCTATTTATTTTAAGTGAACGGTGTATATAATTTTACACTGGAATATCTTTAATTAATTTATTAGCTCTAACGGATTAAATTTCCCTAAGTAGAGTATTTTGTTTATGTATGTCCCTTAATTTTCAATGTAGTGACCTAAAAAAATATTGCATGAAAAAAAGTTCAGTAAATCATAATGCTGTTGATAAAGTATTAACGTGTATCGCTCTCCTACATGGTGGGTTTTACAAAGCTCTAATGACGCTTGAGCTATGAAAGTAGCTAGACATTTGTCAACTTGACTCTATCGTCAACATTTCCCTATGTGTTTCATTGAATCGCCATTGTTATTTAAGAAACAGCGTTGCCTGCGAATATTACAATTTTAACATAAAATAAACTCAACAGAAAGTAATATTAATGTATGACACTTTCAAATATAAATTATTTACAATTTTTTAAGCGTCACAAAACTTTTAACAATGTGTTAATTTTGATGAGCAGAGATCAGCTTATATATATATATAGGGAGGTATTTTCAAAATCTCAACCCTCAAGAGTGTTACGGGGAGTTATAAATATAAAAAAAGTATCCTTTTTATCCGCTATTAGATCTACAGACTTAAAATTTAATGAAGGTATTTCTTTCTTTCTTTTTTTTCTTCAGGTGAGATATGCGAAAAGTCTTTTTCGTTTAATTTGCAATTCACTTAAAATTAATTCATTAAAAACTTCTTTATCCTTCAGTCTGTGTTGTTTAATTTTTCAGTTCACCCGTGCGAAGAACGGGTATACCAGCTAGTATTATATATACGCTTTTGCAAAATCTCGGTTCCGAACGTAGTCGGATACCTTATTCATGGTGCAATGATTAAAAATATAACATAAAAACAAAGACGTATACTATTTTGCTATGTCGGCGATCCATGAACATATAATGGAAACAATTTAAAATATTTCTAGTAAGTACCGAAAGACCGGTTTTTAAACTTGTGAATACCGGTATTTCAAAATTGTACAAATGGCTCAAAATACCGGTATTCGGAATCCCGGTGTACCGTTATTGCATTCCCTCAGCGTATCCTTGAAGTTCAAGGAGTTATATATAATTGTGCCCCCCGATAACAAATGCAAAACATATCCCCCCTCCCTTTCTGTTTAACTAATGTTAGCAACATAAGTAATAGTAAATTATATCATCTGCTTTTCCTTATTATGTAGCAATTAATCATCTGCAACAGGGATAAAATGTATTTTTTAGAGGTTTTAGCTATTTATGATCAATTAATTTTTAAAATAATTTTAATATTGTTTATTTTTTACTTTAACGGTCTATATAGTGAGTTATTTCATAGAACAACTAGGTAAAGTATGAAATGTTTCGTTTATATTATATACTTTAACTGACATGTCTATTTATTTAATGAAATACCTAGTAATTCTCTCTATGAAATAACTGAATTATACCCTTTAATGATAACATATACATATATTTTTTTTAAATCTAGAATACATAAATTTTAGGTTTAAAAATAAATATCAAATCTTTCCTTGAAATTATTCCTAATTTTTAAATCTTATAAGATTGTTGCATGGAAAATAAAATAAAGTCAGTAATTTCCAGAGAAAAACACATAACGATCTTATTAATTTTGGCTGAATGAATAATGAGTTTTAACTTAGGTTCAGAAACTACAAGAGTATTTTCATGTTTTATATCATTACAAAAACATTATTCAAAAAGAAAAGTTCTTACTATCGAAAAATTGTATTGTGAGGGATTTTTTCATGGTTTGAACTAAAATGACGAGATTAATAATCCTACATTAAGATACTTTTTTAATGAGATGTCACTATAATCCACTATTTTTGAGAAATAAAAAGGAAAAACTTTTTTACAAGAATATATTGAATCTTTACTCGTAAATAATGAAAATCTTTTCAGACACCGTTGATTCAAATATTCCCACGGGTATGAATAAAAGAAACGTACCGAATGCCACTAAAGACAGAATATTTTTCGGTATATTTTTAATAATTTCTATTTAATACAGGTAGTTAATAAACATAAAGAAAAGTTCTGACACTTTAAACATATATTTGTTTTTTTTTCTAGTAGATTAACATAGGAACATAAATTAAAAATTTGTTGAAGGAAACTTTTATTGTGACTCTTTAAAGAGAATAATTTAATTTGTGTGCAAAAGCATATCTTATGCATTTATTTATTCTTGCTAAGTAAACATTACTAAAATTTCTTTCAACCATCTGTCTCAAACGACCGAAATGTTATGTCCACTAGAGATAGTTAATTACCTATTAGCTTATTAAAGTTGGATTACAAAGCTGCACCAGGTGGAATCTGTGACGGATTCCGAAATTTTGACCCATGGTTAAGTGACGAAGAAGATACCTGAGTTGTGCTTCCACTCTCCAAACTTATACACCTCACCAACACAAAAACTTTACACCTCGACAGATTTAACGTGCATGAGGCACTCTATACACTGGATATTTAGTAAAACTAGGACTCGAACCCACTACTCGGAAGTAGGGTTACTGGTTTTCTGACTTTTATCGTTCCCGGGATATCCCGGGAACATGAATTATTCCCGGAATTCCCGGAAACGTATTAAAATAGAGAAATTAGTTATTTTTAATTGGCGTCGATGATTATATATAATACAATAAAATATATTCATAAATTCCAGAATTCATACTTCTTTATATATCCGGTGACAAAATGCAAGTAAAACATTATAATATTACGTTTTTAAATTATAATTTTACCTCTTAACTGGTTTGCCCGTACACTGTACGGGCTACCGAATCCTGGCCAAAACCGGTAAGCCTGTACGCTGAACGAGCACTGATATTTTCTTCTTTCTATCTTTTATTTGCAGATATTTTCATATTTTTGTGAGATTGTTAGTGCTAGTGCTTTTAACAGATGTAGATTATGCATGGTACTAAAATACTTCTCATCCTGGATTTTCTTTGTGAAAGCGAAACTTTTTTTTAAAGGCGGAATTAGGATTTTTGAAAATATTCAATAAAGAACTTGAATTAGCAAAGCAATGTGCAATTTGTTGCTTGAAAAGAAATGAAAATGTAAAGATAATCCAAAAAAAGCGTGTATTATCTCGGTTCCCATTGCAATGCTATACTTAGTATTATACCGCACTTCAAATCATGCGTGTGTATATGAACGCGAAAGAGAAATTCTTTTAAAATATATGGAACCTTTTTTTATAATATGCATAGTGTACTTATAAAAGAAAACATTTACGGTTATTTTTGTATTTCACAATTATAAAACGAAACATAGTGTAAAAACTTTAAAATTTAAAATTAATATAAAATTCTTCTATTTTTTCGTATTCTGTTAAGTATGATGCTTAGTTATGTTCAATAAAAAAATGAAACTTCTTTTTTGAATATCTTGGTTGGTCACTTAAGGCAGTGTTTCTCAAACTGTGGGGTGCACCACCCTTGGGGGGCGTGAGATCTCTACAAGGGGGGCGCGAGCCTATTGAAAAGTCGAGAACAAAAGGTTATTGAAAAGATTTATTAATTTACTGAAAGGAAACAAACAAAATACATTCTGACATAATAAAAAATAAAATACTCATTTACACTGATATATTACACTTATAAATATATCAGAGCTACACAATGTTTTTTATAATAAATTAAACAATGCAAAGTAGAAACAAGTTTATCAATTACCAGTGACCCCATGGGTTTGTCATATATACAATTTATAACAAAATTTAACACTTATCTTGATAATTTTTGTGCGCTTTATAATTAAACCTTGACTGCCTATCATAAGTTTCGTGATTCGCTTCCCTATGCCAACTGTTTTCCACGTAGGCACGCGTATGGGATGTATTGGGGGAGGAATAAAGGAGCAAAAATAATCTGGAATAAGTAAATCCTTTGCAAACATTGTCAAGGTCCTTTTATTGCATTCCAAAATCTTGGAATAATTTTACGGATAGCAATGCACAGAAAAAAATCGTACTTCGGAAAGACGTATATATACGTCTGGAGAAGTAAAGGCTTTGACTTAGAGAAACATTTATATACACGGGGGTTAACAGGTTAAAGTCGTATCGTAGTTTTAGCGTCAAAGTATAGTAATATTGAATTCAGTATATTGTTATTGTATGGGGAGGGCGCGATGAAAATAAAGATTGAATATTGGGTCACGAGTATTGCAACTTTGAGAAGCATTGGCTTAAGGAATTAAAGGTTTTGCAATAGATTCAAACCTCCATATAACAAATCTCCATATTGCGAATTTTTCTATATAACGAGACTTTTATGAAAACAAGTTTTATGAGTATTTAAATTTAAGGACGCATGTGGTAATGTATGTTTAGAATCTCTAGTTATGAAATAATGTATGTTTAAAATTATTTGTATGCTTTAAATTTGAAAATGTCCTTAAAATTCATTAATTTTAATTCAAAATTATTTTCTTAATGTTGAAAAGGCAGTATATTTCCCGATATTCTTTTTCTTGTTTTCCTTGCAATTTTTCTTTCTTTTCGTGATGAGTAAGATATATAAAATACATAAAAATATTAATTTAGTAAAAGGTGTAAATAATTACTCTTTTAATATATAGTGTTCACGAATTTAAAATTGTTTTTTTTTGGTTTAAAATGTATATTAAAAGATGAAACTCTATATATAACAAATTTTCGTATAACGAACTTTTTTCGGGATTTAGCGACTTCGTTAAATAGAGGTCTGACTGTATATATATATATATATATATATATATATATATATATATATATATATATATATATATATATATATATATATATATATACAGTCAGGAGACATTAGCATCGTGAAAGATGATTTGTTAAGAAATTTTATGGAAAAAGGTACCAGTTTTAGACTGATGATCACAAAAAATAAATCTAACGTTATGAAACAAATCATAAAAGATTTAGATAAATTCTACCTTAAAATTGCAATTAAATACGGAATGCCGATAGAAGCATTCAATCAATTTAGATCTTATGTAGCAACAGAAATTCGGGAATTAGATTTCACTGCTGAAAATGAAATTATGTATAAAGATCTTAAATCATCAATAGAAAATATCCAAAATGACTTCGTGATTACATATGTTGATAAGGTCTCTGCTAACTATGCCATAATTTGTAAATACTTTTACAGTAACTTATTATGTAACCACATTTTAAATAATAATTCCTTTCAAAAATCAATTCACATTAATAGAGAAGATGATAATCGTCTTTTAGCTTTGAACAAAAGACTGAATATTCATCTAAATAATATTAAATATCCAAGTATTTTTTTAACACCAAAATTTCATAAAAGCCCTATAAAATTCTGTAGTATCACTAATGGATACAATACATATATCACGAGGTCTGGGAAGATCTTACAATCTCTTCTTCAAAATCTAATTGATAATTTACAAAACACGGCAATAATTAAAAATAGCTTAGAGATTGCTAGAGTTACTAAGGATATGTTAATTTTTTTCCATGCATGGCTTTGATTTCGAGGACTTTTTAATTCTATAGATATTGACGATATGATTAAGGTTCTACAGTTAATTTATGATATAAATATGAATTATATACTTCAATGAAAAAAGATAAATTTGATATTCTTGTTAACCTCGTATTAAAAGAAAATTTCATTGCATTTGATCAGAATCTTTATAAACAGATCAAAGGATTACCTCAGGGTGGTCCAGCTAGTAATTGTTTAGCGAACCTATATTTACATTTTTTTTAAATAGATCATGTTGTAAATGATTCTTACTTAATTTATCGTTATATAGATGATATAATAATTTTTTGGTAAAAATAGTGAATACAAACCAAATATTACGTTCTACCCTGATTATCTCAAGCTCTTTAAAACTAACTTCAACTCTAATATGGTGGAATTCTTGGATTTAGAGACTTGCATCTTATTAACAATAATGTAGTCAGTAACATTTTTGACAAAAGAGATTCGTTTAAGTTCCATATAATTAAAATTCCCGTATGGAATAGTAATTTGCATATATCAATTTACAGAAATATCATTTTGAATTTTTTATTTAGAAATGATAACTTAACTACCCACAAAATAGATAAATACAATAATATAAAACAATTTTTTCAATGTTGTTTAGATCATGAATACCCTTTTAATTTCTTAAGAACTTATATTCATCACAAATACATTAACCGTCTTGCTACTTCGAATTCCAAAACCACCACACAACAATAGGATTTCAAAGTCAGCATGTTAGTGGTCTTGCTGTGAAGATTATATCATAACACTCATATCACAGTTTACATTTTTTCCACACACATCTTGAACATCTTACACATTGTTGACAACCAACAAAATTAGAGCCTAGCAAATTTACATTTTTGACAATCAACCAATTCAAATTCTACCGTATTTGATTGTCGTCTTTTTTTTATACCTGTCTTTGCCGGCTGGTTTAAAAGTCAGCTCAAAAGATTTGTTTATGTATTTTCGAATTTTTTAACTTGGTGAATAATCAATTTTCATTAATGTCAAGACGCTTGATTCTCCTCGTAAAAGCTCTGTGAGTAAAGAAATTTTGTTAAATTATTTCTTGAAAGATACTTTTCTTATGTAATTGTTTTAGCATTTTTCTACTTTTCTTACGTAATTATTTTGTGATTTTTCTGCATTAAGAGTTTGGGAGAGTTTGTTACATAATAGTAATGAGTGGTTTTTTCATACTCTCTGTGTTATCCAAACTCTGAAGTTTTGTTTATTTTATTTTATTTGGTTTTCCTACCGAGTTGCAAAGGGGGAAGGTTGGCGCCTTCAAACTAGTTTAACCCCACTTATTCGGTCCTAAGTCGGAAATTGCTTTCTGACTCGCTAGGTTCTTCTTTTTTGTAGTTTCTTTTTTTATTTCTCTATAATTTTGTTCTTCATGTTCAGGTTTTATATTTTTATTATGCTATTTCTTGTTATGTTCTTTATCTATTATTTTTAATTTTTGATATGTAATACATATTTCTTTATATATATATATATATATATATATATATATATATTGGTTGCTGTCTTTGAACTGTCTAGAAACTTAAAAAATTGATAACTTAAACTATACAGACAATAAGCTAGGATGTTATGCATGGAAATGAAATAGTTAAAAAGTAAATTCAAACTCACAGTAGTGGAACAGCCCATGAGAGCCAGGGTCTAATGTACCCATCTCAGTATGCGCGACCATTGGATGCTGAGGTGCATGAGCAGATGTCTCGATCAGGTTGTGAAATTCGAGTGTACATTTTATCAACCCATTGAAAGGATGAAAGGCTGAGTCCATGACTTTGCCCAGCCCGAGGATAGAACCCGGAATCTGTGATGTGGAACCGTGATACGCTACCATTTGGCCACTGGGCCTCACTAAAGAAGTAAACGTATATTTTTTCTAATCAATAGCTTTTAAAGGGCCAGTTGGGTGGCACTTTCGGAAAGTGAGTGAGTGAGTGAAGATTAACGTCGCACTGTTCAGCTACACCAGGGCTTTTAGCGACGGACCACGTAATTTTGAACCATGAACAAGTGACGTGGACGACACCTAAACTGGCACCCCATCTCCTAACTACACCACCACACCAACGGGAGGCACTTTCGGCAAAAACAAATTCCTAGTGTAATTTCGCATCACTAGAGGACAGGTACTTTATCTTGGGGAGGAAACTATAGGCGTCAAAATTACTTACGGAGATTAGTATACCACCTACACATCCTACCGCACTAAAAAGAGATACCCGCTCCCGGGAATATACTAGGTCTGCAATGGTAAAACATCAATCTGCAGCCCCATTAGAAATAAAAGAATAGCTTTCAAGGGATATAATTGCTTTTTTCAAGTAACATCGTTGTAAAAGCAAGGAATGCTTTGTTGAAAAGACAGTTGTTCACATTTAACACCGTGAAAATGTTTTTGACTTAATATTCCAAAGAAAATCAACGTCTTCACTATTGACATTAATTCAGACAGTTTACTCATAACAGAATGATAACATAGATTAAATAGGAGAAGTGATTTAAAAGGGAGATTTGAGTCAAGTCGTTTATTGCACAGTTATCACATATAGCAGAAATAAACAACACATATTTTTTTATATATTTATATCCTTTTATAATATTATATCTTAATACATTTATATCTTTTTATTCTATTATATCTTAATATATTTAAATCTTTTTATACTCTTATATCATAATATATTTATATATTTTTATTCTATTTTATATCTTAATATATTTAAATCTTTTTTTACTATTATATCTTAATATATTTATATATTTTTTGTTAAAATGTTTAAATTCTTAGGATATAGTTGAATGGAAGTGCCACCATGTTAATAATTATCCTTTTAAAAAAATAAAATAATAAGAGAGAAGTATTCTATATATATATTATGTACTTTGGATTGTAACTCTTGTGTATATTTATATACAAAATAAGTTACAACTTTTTTTTTAAAAAAAAAATGCATATTTTAAAATAAAAAGCAACAAAATGATTTTCCTCCTTATTGCCACCTTAAAGAACTCCGAGTTTTTTGCTGTAAATATCTTCAAACTCATGATCTACTGGACCTTTCAGCTTCTTTTTGATGAAGTCGATTTAACGGAGCACATTTTCTAGACTTAGTCCAATTTTTCAAAAATATTCAAACAATCAAAGACCTACCATTGCGAGGATTACATTTTTGTATCTGACGAATTCATATAATTTAGCTTAACATTCTGCAAATAGCCTTTTCTTCTGATATAAATCTCATATACTGTGATCTACTAAACCGATAAAATGGTAGCAAAACATTTTTTTTTAAAAAAATAAAGTCCCTTTTAAGTTCTGTGTGTGAGTTTTTGAACTGTTTCTTAGAGTGTGAAAATAAATGACAAGAAATAGCATTATTTCTTTCCTTCATGGAACGCTGATTCCCACAAAAGGTTTTATTTCTGCCAAGTTGAAAACTTCCCATTTTCTCTTTTATAAAAGCCACCCCCAAAACCTCTTCATTACTAGTATCGAGAACTTTATTCTGCTCAAGAGGGAAATAAAAGTTTTTTACTTCAACGTGTTTTGAGTTCTGCATTCTATAAATATATTGTAGAATGTAGAGAAATTCTTCAAGTATTTTAAAAAAGTATCTTTTCAACAAATTGAGACAGAAAGAATATTATATCGTGTAATTTTTTCCCTTTGGACAATTTGACTTTAAAATGTTGAAAAGTCGAAACTTTTTTAGAAAACAATTTTATTTGAGTTCAAAAATATTTATATTTATTTGTCTTGTTTTTAAGAATAAATGGATAATTAAATTTTTGTTTCCTGAAATATTTATCACTGTGAAAACTTCATTATTTGTTACATTTTCTGCTACTTTATGTTACATTAATTGATTTCTGAACTGGATTATGTAAATAGAAAGAGTAAGCCTCTTCTTGCCATGATTACAAAAGTTCAGTACAAAATAAGTTTAATATGCACAGGTCTATTCATAAAGAAGTATACCGTTTTATATGTATAGGTCTAATCATAAAAAAGTATACACTTTAAGGTGTTCGACTATCCTAAAATCATGATTTTTTAAAAATATTGACATTTTTTTATGATTTTATTTTGTAGGCCATCTTATTAGCTTTACAAAAACACCAAGTGTTTTATTTTCCATTCAGTAGAACAAAAACAAGTGTTTTGGTGAAAGCATATATAATGATTTTACATAAGATTTCAAATATTAAAATGCGTTTTACTCGAAATTTATTTTTTCGAAGAGTTCAAACGGGAACAGTGATTGCTCAAAAAGCTTTTAAAATAATTCACTGAAATTTTGCGTGTATGTTCTGTATAACAGTAGAATTGTTTTAACGTTCAGATTTATCAATCACAGTTTTATTAAAAAATTTGCAGTTCTTTATGTGAATATAATCACTGTTTTTATAAGGAATTTCACATAATAGCTAAGATAAAGTGCTCTAGTTGTTGTAAAAATTCAAATATCTCTTCTTCTGAAGGTCATTTCATAAAGGAGTAGCAAAGTAATACATCAAAATTGAAAAATGGAGAATTTGTTTATTTACTTTTTGTACACAGCGGGCCCAGTTTATATAATTTGTTGTCAAATTTGTATGAATTTCTTCCCATTTTAGTAGTAATAAACTATTTTTCTCATCTTAATTTTAGCCTTTTTTTTAAAAAATGTACTAAATAAATTTAAAAACCACAAAAAAATCTCCATATCTCCATTTTATTAAAAAAAGTTGTAGCAAGTAGTTGGATATCTTAAAAAAAGGATACATCATAAAGAAGTATACAGTATATGCTACGATCATCGATGGTTCAGTTAATCAGTGGTAGAATGCTTTTATATCAATCAACGTTGCTTATCATCACAATCGTTAGACTCAATTAAATTCAATAAATCATCGAAGACAAGTGTAAGATTAAATAAGTTTAATGGAATATGGAGTGCGTCTGCACTCGGTCACGTACACAAGATCTCTGGTGTCAACAACGCATGTTTTTACAAGCAGCGCCCTCTATACTGAGAGGTGTTCTACCAGTATAAATGTACTATAAATCAAAAGAGCAATGTAAAATATTATATGCTACCTGTAACAGAATTGTATGAGATTATTTTAAGTTTTATTAAAGACAGTCATAGTTGTTCTATGTGGAAACTCATAGTCACACGAGGCACGCCAAGCCGGTAAGTCATTTCTGCTCTAAAGCGTTTTAAGGTGCTTTAATCAAGTCCGTCTCCATGGCTGTGATTCTCTATTTCAGCTCCGTTAAATGGAAGGGGATGGACGGATCCTCACAAGAAAAACACCCCAAGTTGTTAAATTAGGGATTTGGGTGGCCATTGGGTGAGTGACATGTTGTAGTAGTTCCCAGCTCCTACAATGCATCGGAGAGGAGGATGTATTTATTTATCTAACGCCCGCACTTCATTTCTTGTCCATTTGACGCCTAGCCTCTAGAATGAATTGACAACGTCATCAGCCGAGTATTAAACGAGTCCAGTGCATTGGAGCTGGTGGTCGCCATCCTTCTGGCATGGCCGCAGAGTGGGCAGGCCTCGTTAGCAGCCACGCCAAGCCAAGCCAGTGGAGGTATACTCCCCAAAAGTCACGTTCGGTAGTTAGGTGAAAGCGGGAAACAGCCACAGCCTGGACTAGGCCTACAGTGGCGATAGTTTCCCATGGGTTTCCAAAACTCTGGTTGTGGCAGTATATTTGTCGATGTATGTGGAGATGATGCTCTTTGCTCTTCTGAGGGTCAAGATAACTTCCGGTTAAGTCGACTCGGCTCCCTGCTTGGCTTTTTTATCTGTTTTTTCATTGCCGGGGATCCCAACATGATATAGAATACACTGCAAGGCCGCAGTCCAGCCATATGAGATGAGCTCCACAATTTTAGTTCGACACTGAATTGTGTGCCTGCATTCAGTTGGTGTATTACTGCAGATAGTAATTGCGTTGTAGCTTCACAAACAACCAAGACCTTACCATCGTAGTTGTAAGTGCTCTTTCCCATAGACAATGAGCCCTCAAACAGCCACCAGAACCATCCTGTGCCGGCTCTGTTGCGAGGAAGATGTTAATAAAGGTAATCTAGCATGTCTCACACATGGGTGGTGCACCATCCAAGTGATGAATGTTGTCAATGTCATCCTGCAATTGTGGCATCAACCAAAAAATTAACGTATCCAAAAAAGGCTTCTGAGACAGTTTGTTTATAAAAAAAGAAGGGACCAAAGACTTTCTTTTTGGACTCTACAAAATATATATTTATGTTAAGAGAATCTCACACGTGTTGCGCTGTGGCTATTTTCTGCGTTACCTCCGCCAGGAAAGAGGCACAAACATTAAAAATACATCTTCCTTACGGTTCACTGAAGTAGTACGTGGCTTTGACTGTGACGGATCTATTCGCCATTCTTCTATTAATCCTCTTGAAAAATCTTTAGGCTATCGGTACGCATTATTCACAACAAAACCCTTCGGAAGAAAAAAATCTTGATATTCAAATTAACTTACTGTATAGAGTCGTTTTCTAGCTAGAATTGAGAGTAGGAGAGGAGGTAAGCCCGATTCATGTGAGATCGTTACTGATGGTATCATATTTGAATTATTGTGATTAAGAACTTGTTAGCAGGAATTTTTAAAATGACGATTGTTCACTGAGATTAAATTGATGTTATATTAAATTGGATGATAACTTAGATCCTATATAAAGTAAGGATCGAGTTTGATCGTCTCCTAATCATTCGTGTATTACCGTCATTGTTCCACTTTCGCGGTTAGCATCCAGACATTCTTTTACTATTATTAATTTGACTTGCGTCTTTTCCTTGTGTGATAAATAAATATATTGATTGAATCATGGCGAGTGTTTCTTCCCTATCTCCAACCTATTTAGGTGCCCAAGAGAGAGGTGTGTCAACCTCTCCCATTTACAACATCAGAAATGTGTATACTTCTTTTTGAATCACCTTGTATATAATAGTTTTTTATATCATTGTACAGATCAGTTTAATAAGTTTCATTTGGGCAGTAAATGTCGTGAATACTCCTTCAAGAGATACTCAGAGGAACATTTGTAAGGAATACACCATTCTTTTGCCGCAAGGGAGTTGATTCAAGAGGAATGCCGATATGTGCTTTAGTTTCACAAAATGAAATCACCCATTCCCATTAATGCTCATTATAGATTTCGACATTGTTACGGAAGGAAACCTCCTGACGCAAAATCAACAAAGAGATGGTTTGAAATGTTTAAAGAAACAGGCAATGTTAAGGATCCTCCTAGAAGTAGCCAATCTAGTGAATGGAAATCAATTGTTGAACACTGTCGACAGTCGTTCCAAAGGAGTACTGTTAAATCAACTTGTGAAGCATCACGTGAAGTTCAAATATCGCTACTAGTTTGGCAAGAATTCTTTTTAAAAGGCATGTGTTGCATAGACAATCTGAAGGACCAAGGAGGCATACGTGGAAATTTACTGAGGTAAATAGTCTTATAAAAAATTCATATCATCACTTACATAATATCCAAGCAACAAAACATTGCACTTATAGAATCAGTTCTCCGTGACATTACCATCTTAAAAGCATTATCCTTTAGCACTCAACTCACGTCTGCATTCGATGCTGCCTTTGCTGGTCACAGTTCTGGAACGATGGATTTGGAAGGCCAGTCAGGATATTCTTCATTTTAGTTTGAACATCTTCTACCGTGGTAAAATGGATTTCCTCGAAGCAAGATTCAACTGTAGGAAAAAGGCAAGTCGCATGGAGCCAAATTAGGTGAATAAGAAGGATGTCCTACCGCAGTAAGCCTTTTGCTGCTCAGGAACTGCTTGACCGATAGGGCCGTGAGAGCGTGTGCATTGTCTTGCTGCAACAGCCATGATAGCCATCCATCACTCCAAAACTGTGCCCTTTTTTTCTCAAGTTTTTTAGTACTTCAGTGTAGTTGTGTTTATTACAGTCTGACCACTGGGAAATCTCTCAATCATTACAATTCTATTAATGCCGAAGAAGACAATTAATATTGCCTTGAATTTTAATTTGAGCATGCGTGTTTCTTTGGGTCTTGGGATCTAGGAGACTTTCACTGCATCAACTCACACTTACTTTCTGGGTCATAGTTAAATTCCATCCATGTTTCATCACATGTTACAATAGATTCCAACAAATTTGACCCGTTTGCAATGCGTTGTAACATGTCTACACACATGTATTTACGTCACAGTTTTTGATCATCGGATAGAACTTTTGTAACAACCTTCGCAAAAATCTTCCTCACGTGAAATTTGTCAGTTAAAATGCATCGAATAGCTTCCCTATTCAAGTTAACAAACTGCGACTCACTGCAGGAACACTTAATCTTCGGTCACTCCGGATCATTTTATGAACTTTGGCGCTGTTTTGGTCTTTAATCGTTGACTTTGAGCGCCCAACACGTTCCTTATTTTCTACGCTGTTCCTCCCTCACGAAAATCGCTTACACGACTTAAACACGTGTGCTCAAGGTAAAGTTTCATTACCATAAGCCTCTGTTAACATTTGAAATGTTTCCGTGGCTGATTTCTTAAGTTTCACAAGGAAATCGATGTTGATTCACTGTTCGGATTTTACATTAGATACAGTTAGTTTTACAGATTACAGTTTCACATGTTCTCTGAATGACGCAGTGCTCTGAACTGACATGATCAGTTAAATCGGAACCGGCCGCATGGTTAGACGATGTATGTGGGATGACGCCAGCTTGACTCTTTTTTCAAGCAACACTCTTAGTCTTGTCTTTTTTTTGTAGCACACATTGTATAATTATTATATACTAACATATGTTTAATCAATTACTATCTGAGCTCAACTGTTTACACTGCTGTTTGTAAAAAATGCAACACCGTGAAGGAATCATCAGAATTAAATGAACTTTGCAGCAGGTATCAATTATAGGATGTTACGTAAAATAGTAAAGTTTTAGAGCCACCGCGCATGCGCACCATGCGCAGAGCTCTCTGAACTGATGCTATAACCATAGCAATAGAGGGGTGTAGCGGGACGTTGAAAATAGTAAATGATTATTTGTTAGTGGCAAACGTTTAGTGGGTCCTAAGTATGCCTCCACGAAGAAATAAGGAGAAATTCCAACAACTTACTGAGTTTGAACGGGTGAGGATTATCGGCTTTCTAGAAGGAGGATTTTCCTATCACGCAGCAGGAACTCGTGTGCAGCGGAACAGTTCCACAATGATGGGGTTTGGAAGCAGTTGACCGACGAGCACCGGACAACTCGAAAAACTGTCAATGGACGATGGAAGGTGACGTCAGCACGTGACGATCGACACCTGTTCCGCATGACGGAAAATGACCATACAGCTTCCTTAGGCAGTTGACAGCACGTTGGTCCACTGCTACAGGTATACTAACGTCGGCTTCGTCAATTCGTTGACGTCTGTTGCACCGTGGATTGCGTGCAAGGGTACCTTTATACAGGATCCCCCTCATTGCAAACCATCGACGGCTGCGTCTGCTATGGGCTCGTGAGCACAGAACCTGACAAGCTGATTGGCACCAAGTTGTCTTTACAGATGAATCACGCTTCAATATATGTGGGACCATGGTGGCCGCATTCGTGTTAGACACTATGCCGGTGAAAGCTACCTTCTTGAGTGCGTTATCGAACTACATATTGGCCTAACACCCGTAGTTATGGTTTGGGATGATATTTCATATCATGGACGATCCAATTTGCTAAGAATTGAGGGTATTCTTAATAGCAGCATATACGTCCATGAAATGCTACAGTAGGAAGTCGTTCTCTTCCTTTATGGCATTTCTGGAGCTATCTTTTGACAGGATAATGCACGCCCACATGTTTAAAAGACCTTTCGAGGCTTCTGTTCAGAACAACACATCAATGTTTTTCTTTAGCCTGCTTATTAGCCGGATATGTCGCTTATTGAGCACGTGTGGGATTTGGTTGATCGGCGTCTCGCTCGCGATCCGCGTCCTGCAGCTTCAAAAGACGAACTTTTGATGCGCATACAAGCAGTATGGAATTCTCTTCCACAAGCAGATATTCAAAATCTGCTTGACTCAATTCCCGGCTTATAGAAGCACTTATTGCAGTGCGTGGTGGCTACACCAAATAATGATTTCGGACATTTAATATTGTTTTTGTTTTGAAAATTTCGTCATTTATTTGTACTAATACAAGTCGTTTGTGAATTAAATTTCATTTAATTCTGATGATTCCTTCATGGTGTTGCATTGTTTACTAACAGCAGTTTATTTATGACCAGGGCAGCACTTTTGTTTCACCGTATGTACCCATTTAAAGCGCCTGGTTATCTTAAACTTTCAGGTTGGATCAAAAATTAATAAAATTTTTAAGGTATCACTTTTTAGGTCAGTTTTTAAAAATATACCAGAATGTTATTTTCTGCTTAGTACTACAAGAGCTGCAATTTTTTTAAAAAAGAGAGCGTAAAATCTATGGTGTTTTCATAGGAATATATGCAAAAAACGTTTTTTCGAAAATTTTGAAATTTAGAATATAAAATTAAGAGAGAAATTAAATTTTGTTCGTATGTTTTGTGCATTAGAATTCTTTAAGAAATTTTTTTTCAAAGAGCATCCCTGCATTTTTATAAAACTTAAAGCCAATCATCTGAACACAGTAAGTATTAAGCAATTTCATATACACTGGTGTGCAAAACTTAAGCAACAGGTGGGTTTATTGCCATAACTTCACGAAAAATCATCTGAGAGACATGAAATTCAGAAATGAGGGAGAGTATTATGTACGTAAAGGATGACGAAAGTATCGGCGCTGAAAAAGGAATGCAATGCATACGGTATGGAATCAAACAAAAACAAGCTTTATTGAACGCATAGTATCGTGACTCATGATGGTCTATCCAACAGGAAGAACTGCAAGTAGATGTTCCTTAATATGGTATATGTCCTCCCTTCACTGCAATGGTTGCATCGCATCGTCTCCGCATACTCAGAACCAGCTGGTGCAACATTTCTTGCGGTAGGAGTGCCCATTCTTCAATCAGCATCTGTTTGAGTTGTTGGGTGTTCTCCGGATGATGTAAGCGTGCAGCAATACGCCTCCCCAAAGCATCCCACACATGTTCGATGGGATTTAAATCTGGGGAGTACGATGGCAACCCGTTCGAGTGATATCTTCACTTTCCAGCAGCTCCTCAACAGCAAGAGTGCGATGTAGCCGTGCATTGTCATTCATAAAAATGAAGTCTGGGTCAATGGCACCTCGGAACAGACGCGCATGGGGAAGAAGTACCTCCTCACAATAGCGATCCCCGGTTACAGACCCTCTATCGAAAATGCGGAGCTCAGTTCGCCCGTTGAGCATAATGCCTCCCCAGACAAGAACTCCAGGACCACCGTAATGGTGTCTTTCCTTGATATTACTGGCATAAAACCGTGTCCCGATATCTCTCCAAATCAAAACGCGTTGAGAATCGCTTCTGGTACTGAACCGACTCTCATCCGTAAAGAGGACACGACTCCATTGACAGTTGTCCAGTTTTTGTGCTCTCTGCATCCACTGTAAACGGTGGTGTCGGTGGTCAACTTTCAACGGGAGGCAGCGTTCAGGACGGCAGGCGAATAGGCCCCCTTTGTGAAGGCGTCTGTCCACAGTAAACCGCGACATTTGTCGCCCCGTTGCTGTAGAGAGTTGCTGAGCAATGACGCTTTCTGACTGCAATCGCACTCTTTTCGCCTGCAGGATGATATATCGGTCATCCCCTGCAGTTGTCGTCCTCGGGCGGCCACCACCAATCTTTCTAACAGCTGTACCTGTGGTTTGGAACGCTTTGTAACCGTGCGAAACGACACTTTTGTTGATTCCGAACTCTGCAAATACACTGGTGACGGTACGCCCTCCTCCAGCTTTCTGATCATTCTTCCACGTGTGAAGTCGTCCAGGTGATTTCTTCTAGCCATATTTCACGAACTGACTCACTGGCACTTGCAGCGAATATGTTGAATTGCGTCTGCGTCCTTCATTTTATTTTACTGTTGAGCAGCACGTGCCGACATCACGCGTTTTGCGTACGCTCACGTCGTTTCTGACGTTTAGTGCCTGATATTTGCATACGCATGACGTTTCTACTGACTTTCGTGTTCCCTGTACTGATCTCCAGATCTCCTTTTCTTCAATTTCATGGTTAACTGCTTAATTTTTACATTTTTGCTTAAGTTTTGCACACCAGTGTAGTATACATATATAAATAAGATAAAATGTGTTTAATTTTTCGGAAAACTTAAATATATTTTATTCTTTTTTAGGTCATTTCAGAAATGTGACATTAAATATTGGAAAATGTAAAATGCGTTAATGAGCATTTTGTTCACGGCAGACCACGTTTTTGTAATTTTTAATATATTTTACACCAATTTTTCCCAGTTTAGGTATTAAATTTTTTTACTTTGCAATTTTACACACACACACATTTTTTCTATAATTTATTTATGAAATGAATTAACCACAAAAAAAGTTTTTATATTTAAAATTAAAAATATAATACTTCGTCCATTGTCGGATATATTGTGGTCCTTTTCATGAGTTTGTGACCATATCCACTAGGCTACTGTGGCTTCATGCTGCATTCAGAAGGGCTGGCTTGAGAATACGATTTGCAACAATTCATTTACAAATCAAAATCAAGGTGAATAATTGTATAAAAAGGAAATAAAAGCTCTAATTAAACGTAAAATTTTTAGTACAAACAAAAATAATAAGCAAAAACTTATTGCATTTATGAGTAGCAATGGTCTTTTTATAACATGAATCGAAATTAACCGTTTTATTTGAAGCCACCCCTCTGTTTTATGCTGGAACTCAATTCGCATTGAAATGGTGAGTAATTTAAATAATAATTTATTTCAGCTCTTAATTCCACTTCAATTCACCCTCGACATGAAATGCCACGGCTTACATACCGTCAATGACCGTTTTGATATATGGCTGTTAAGAACTTTCCAGTGTTGCGAATTTCTACTGTCAAGAATTGTGAGTAATTAACTCTAGAGCTATGAATGTATTGCATAATGTCGCAGTGTATGTCATATATAAGACAAATTAAGTGTAAAGATTAATGTATTTGTAGCAGTTAAGTTATTTTCCTAAGTGTTTGAAGTGGCTTTCAACTTACACTCACAATTTAATTCATTTCTTTATTGTGAGGCACATTATTAGTGTTTCTAAATCTTTAAATGTTTCATTTCTACAATCCAAAGAAACGAAGATATAGAAACTTTTTTCAAAGCAGGACAAAAAATAAATCGAAAGTGTTACATAAATGGCCGGGCATTAATTGTTTTTCATTATTAACTCAATACAAATGCAGACTGAATTGAAAAATAATTTATAACATCATATATTAACAAGCCAGGTGTATTTGTAATGTTTTTGAACGATATGCAATGAACGGTGATTCGAATGTTGAATTTTAGACTTTAATTTTAAGGGCTTTTATAGGTGCACTATAATGAATTGATATTTTCTCTTGTATAATTGAAATATTAAATAAATTGGTTCAATAAATTTTTCTAGTTCTCTGTACATCCAAATGGTATAGAAAATTTGCATCGCTATAGGTAAAAACCAGTTTTTATCATTTGGAAAATTGCATATTGGGTGAAAAAACGAGCAACCACATTGATGAAAAATAATGAAGTAGAGAACAAAGAAAAAATACTCGTTCTGCAAAAGTAAGAAATTTTCAATACCTGATATATTAGGCATTAATTTAGTAAAGGGGGATTAACAAATTTAAATACTTTTTATGAAGAATGCAATTTTCTGTTAAGTTGCTCATAGATGTGTTTCTTTGAATGTTTATGTATATTAATGAACATATAGTAAAAGTAAATATATATATTACTAAATTACTATAAATCTAATTTAAAATGAGAAAATGAAGAAAGCATATCGAAACAGTACAGGGTATATAAATATATAAAGACATAGAATAAAGTATCTTTTGATTTTTTTCTAATAACGAAATACGGACACAAACTGAAAAAAATACACGAAGAAGCAAATATAAGAAAAGAGAACAAAGATAGCCATTATTTTATTCGTGCACAATAAAAAGGAAAAGAAGTACCGAAGAGAAATTTCTTTTTTAACATCTCTAGACAGGTTGTATTACGTGAAATAACAAAGATTTTTCTCCCTTCAAAGTAATTGAATTATAAGAGCTCTTTCTTTGTTTTTTTACATCGACGATTAACATTCAGTATGTTTGACATCTTTTTATATACTGTTTTTATTAGTTAGGAATTTGAAAAGATAAACTCTTTTTACGATAAAAAATTATAATTTTACTCTTGAAGGGAGACATTTAATTTTTTAGAGTGTCTCTGACATAAAATGTTTCTGACAGTGCCCGAAGACATTTTGCCTTATATATAAGACTTTTTAAAAATAATTAATTAAACTTTTCAAAAATGATGCTAGTCTTCATTGAGTGATAGAACAGGAAAAGTAAACTTAAGTTTCAATTAAAAACTTTATAAAAATTATTGATGCATGATGTTTAATTATATTAACTGAGCATTTAAACTATTAAAATAATCGGTATTTTTACGGAAAATATAACGGTGCTTAATGAAACTAATTAATAGTATTTATTTCTTGTTCCCCGTTCTTAATTAATGAATGTTAAATACTAATGAAGGGCAACTTTTGTTAAAACAATTTGAAAGTTACACAAATTAACTAAAGAAAAATTTTGTTACTTATCCTTCTGGTGTAGGAAAGCCAACACCAGACCAAAAGACTTAGTCGTACAAGTAATCCGTCCAATACCTCCAGGGGATGCCCAAACGACCAAGAAGTTGAGAAAGGCAGGAAGAGAGGGAAAAGGAATATGAAGAAGAATCTTTTCTCCTTTCTGTAACTTCATATTTCTCAAATGTCCACTTCTAAACCTTCCCAAGGCTGATTGGAAAGCCCTGGGCCAATGCACGATAGATATAATCCTGAACGATTGGCATCCTACCAGTTATGATCTGTCAGGAGGCACCCCGTGCAGAGAAATTTATTTTTGTGGAGGGAATAGATTTCCTAAGGGGTTAGATCTTTATGCGACGCTATTTTAACTTATTAATTTTAACTCGACCCAGGGTTCCATAATTTCACATCGCATCATGACCAAAGTTAAATAAGACAAGAATCATTAATTTCAGAACTAACTTGAACGTTTAAGATAAATTTATTTTAAGCACGCTAAAAAAGATTTATACTTCTGCAAACAAGAAGATAAAAAATAATTAAAACTTAGTTTGAGAGAGAGAAGGTGCAGATGGGGTGCACATGATGGTCACCCGGTCCGGGTGGAGTTTCGGCGGGTTTTTAAATGATGGTTCTTTTTCTGCAACTCTGGGAGAGGCTCTCTCTCTCTCTGAATTCTAGTGCGTCCCCTTTTTATCCCGCACCTCATCACTCCAAAATCTTGAAGCCGAACTCTTTTCTCTGTCCAGTATAATTTTTCTGATTGGTCAGGGGCCAGGCGCAGTGTTACACCACCTCAAAATTTATGCGTTTACTGAACTTTTGTGACGCGGGAAACTTTTTGACACTCCCTACCAGAGGAATTTCACCACATCCGGTCAAGGAGGACTCGTATAAAAATCCCAAGTTGTTGAGGGGCTGATTTCTAAAAACGTGAACAATTCTGGCCTCCCATCAATCTGCAGATCAGAATATCACTTTCATATTTCTTGCAAGTGTATCAGCAGTGTCGTTACAGTACATCTCAACGTGAGAAGGGATCCACTGGAGGCCTACCAATTTGCTAGGAACACATACAGAGAAAGTACTAGAATATCCTAGTCAGGTTTATCATAAATTTTCAGCCAATTCTTTAGATATTCTATAGCTCTTCCACTGTCAGTTAATATCCAAATATTGCATTTGTAGCTAGTAACAGCATACTCCAGAGCCTTATCGCTAATTATTATTTCTGAGCTAAAAACAGAGCAGAAGTCAAGGTTTCAGATTCTAAATTTATTATCCCCCTCATAGTTGCTGATGAAGATAACACTTCCTGCTCTATCATCTTCAAATTTGCTGTCAACCATATAAGCAACCAAAGCCTTAAGATGGATATTTTTTATAACCCAGTGCTTCTCAAACTTTCAATAAACGCGACCCACTATTTAATCATCATTTTCATCGCTCCCCCTTTCATACAATAACAATGTATTGAATTCAATAATACTATACTTTGACACTAAAGCTACGATATAAGACTTTAACCTCTTATGTGCCACCGGCATATATAAACGTCTCGCTTAGCCAAATCTTTAATTTTCTGGACGTATATTCACGTCTTTCCGAAGTATCAGAGGATTCATATATATTATATCAGAGGATTTGCTTATTGATTTCTTTTCTCCTCCCCCTAAAAAAAACCCCATCAAAATACCCTCGGCTACGTTGAAAACGGTGTCATTGGAGAACGAATCGCGTAACTGTTAATCGGCAGTTAATTAATTAATTACAAACTGTACAAATTATCAAGATAAGTGTTAATACAAGCCCATGGGGTCACTGATAATTATCAAGCTTGTTCTCAACTTCGTATTTCTAAATTAATAATAAAATATACATTATACATTTATAAGTGTATGTGTTCGACTTTTCAATATGCTCGCCCCCCCCTCGTAGAGATATACCCCCCGTTTGAGAAACTCTGTTATAACCTCTAACGCTATTCGTTTTAAAAGAATTGAATGGTCTTTATGTTTACTTGTATGCTACTTCGAAATGTGATTGAAACGAATGTGCTCCAATGATACCGAAGGGGGCAAGCAACAGAAAGTAAATCATGGAATAAGTAAATGGATGAACGAGGGAAAAATTGAAGCTAAAAAACAAGAAAATAAATTTTGCCACGTAAAGTATTGGGATATGCCTTCCTTTGCTAATGAACATTATTAAAATGAAAACAAATGGATATTTTCATTTCATCAGCTAGAAATCATGAACTTTTATAATTTAACTGAGACAAATATAATGCATGCACATAATAAGGAATTTATCCTTAAACATATAAATGTGTACATTAGGGTAGACTGAATCCCCCCCCTCCCAATTTCATAACGTTCCTATGCGGAAAAAATGATCTCTAATATATAAAAAGGCGAGAAATAAAATAAAAATGATTTTTATATGTTAAATACTGTCTGAGGGAGAATTAATTTAGGTATTAGAGCTTTTTTTATGGTAAAAAATTAAATCTTCCTGCTGAAGAAAAACAGGCATTTTAGCATTTTTTAGCAATTTATTGCGATAAGAAGACACCTAGTAAATAAACACAAGGAAAAAAACATAAGGTACATTTAACAGGTTCTTAAAATTATAACTTTTTTTAAAAAAAATACGGTCAAAACTACAGTGCACGATAAAGCGGAAGCCGGGAAAAAGCTTGGATTGGACTCATTCATCGGTGCAGAGAGAGAAAGCTGGAGTTATGAAGTTCTGTAATATAAAGGGTGTTTTTTTGAGAGGTATAGAACTTTAAATTGCAATAAAACAACGATGTATTATTCGATTGACATGAATTTTTTTTATTCGAAAGATAATCTTGTGGCATTACATTTTAAATATGATTTCTTGCATAGGACTGCTACGGCAGGCTCGGATGTAGTCCAATCTGGACGTTCAATTTTCGATGACTTTTTCCAACATTTGTGGCCGTATATCGGCAATAACACGGTGAATGTTGTCTTCCAAATGTTCAAGCGTTTGTGGCTTATCCGCATAGACCAATGCCTTTACATAGCCCCACAGAAAATAGTCAAGCGGTGTTAAATCACAAGATCATGGAGGCCAATTCACAGGTCCAAAACGTGAAATTATGCGGTCATCAAAGGTGTCTTTCAATAAATCGATTGTGGCACGAGCTGTGTGACATGTTGCGCCGTCTTGTTGGAACCACAGCTCCTGGACATCATGATTGTTCAATTCAGGAATGAAAAAGTTAGTAATCATAGCTCTATACCGATCACCATTGACTGTAACGTTGTGGCCTTCATCGTTTTTGAAAAAGGATTCCACCAGCCCATAAAGCGCACCAAACAGTCAGTTTTTCTGGATGTAACGGTGTTTCAACATACACTTGTGGATTAGCTTCACTCCAAATGTAGAAGTTTTGTTTGTTGATGTAGCCATTCAACCAGAAGTGCGCTTCATCGCTAAACAAAATTCGCTTATGAAAATCGACCATTATTTTCGAAATAAAATTGCACAATTTGAAAGCGTTGTTCAGGCGTGAGTCTATTCATGATGAATTGTCAAACCATACTGAGAATAAATCACTTGACAGCTGTTAAATCGGTCGCCATCTTGGAAAGTAATGCCAACTTAAACTTCTATACCTGGAAAAAAAACTCTGTACATTGTGTGCAATGCACTGTTCAGTACTCATTTATCAGTAATCATCGCTTCAGCCATCGCTTTTCTATAATCGTCCTATTTATATCGTTGAAAAAATTGTATTTTGAGTTTTAAATCACCTAACCAAAATAAATGTCCCACTTTTGTTCAAAAATTCCATCTGTTTGTGACAGTATTGTGTGTGTGATCTTTTAAATTTTTATTTTTTTATTAATTTTCTCCTTATCTCTCTCTCTTATCAAGTAACATCTTTTCCGCATAGGTAAGTTTAGTGAATAATAATAATACATTTTTTCACCATTTAACTGAGATTAATCCTACTATATGCATTGTGCAATTATTCTAAAGGGGGTCCGGCACGTCCATAGGAGTCCATGTTAAATTGCGTAAGTTTATGTACCTTTTTCTCAAAAACTACTCACTTCTCACAGATAAATTTATTACAGTAGGTTATGAGTACCATCAGTAACATTTTAACGAAGGGTTGTTTTTTTTTGTTAAAAATTAAATTTATTATGAATTTTTAAAAAATTGTCCAATTTTGTAAAAATTCATATGTCATTCCCTGTCGTTAGCTTTGGCTTTGAGCATCATGCATGTCACAGTACAATTGGGAACGGTTCCACTCATTGTTTTCGGAGAAGACCCTGTAGGACGTTCAGGGGCCTCGAGCTTTTCTTCCCCTTCCTCCAACCTCACAACTTGAGGCTTGATGAGTATTTATAGTGCATCCATGCTTCGAAGGCACTATGCATTTACCAATATTCATATTTTCTCTGACATTCGAACACAGGGTCACTAACCACTACACTGGTGTGGCGAGGAAAGTCGATGAACCCCTTAACTGCCAATTAAAAGTTATACTATTCGCTCCCAAGTGCTACCGCCTTTCACATAGGCATGCTTATGCGGTGTGTTGGATGGAAAAAAGAAAACGAATAAATACGCAAATCATTCTCTATAAAATAAGTAAATACTTCACAAACACTGTCTAGGTCTTTTTATTGTTTTCTTAAGTTTTCGGAATAATTTTAATTATAGCAGTGCAATGAAAATATCGTACTTTGAAAAGACGTATATATACTTCCACAGAAGTAACGCTTTGGCTGGGTAAAACGTTTATATACGCTGGTAGCATTTAAGAGGTAAGGAGAAGCTAAGAATAGATATTTCTAATACTATTAGAGATATCTAATACTTCCAGAACAAAACCTCCAACAATACTAGCTTTACTAGGTACTTTAGGGAAAAAAAAACAAAAAAAAAAAAAAAAAAAAAAAGGAAACATATTTTCCATATACACGAGAAAATTGATCATAAATACTACAAAGTTAAGTTTTGTTTATGTTCGATATTTAACCTAATTAGCTTTCTATGCATAAAGAAACATATTCGGAAACTGAAGTATAATTTAAAAAATGCCAGGTAAAAATTTAAAATAAAAAAAATTGTTCATAAGTGCTTACTCGTAGCTATCCTTTATCTAGCGTCAGTTTGAATATACCTTTAAATAGACATGGGGAAAAAGGATTTAAGAAGCAGGATAAAATAACCGGTATAATAAGAAAATCTAGTCGGGAAATCTTACATTTACTAGGGAAAACAAAGCGTATTTTTAACGCAACGAAGGCAGTTTGAATGTTGGAGGGGGAAGAGTGTGTAGTCTCATTATTGGAGAAAAAGAATGTTTCCTTTCTAAAACTGAGTTTCTTTGTTGAACTTCTAGGTCTTGATTATTTTTTCGATACAAGAAAAAGTTCGGACATTTTTTCCAAGAGCATTTCATGTCTATTCACAGTTATTTCTTTGTATTAAAAGTTTATACGAATAACAAAGCTTGTTTAAGAAGTATGATATAAAAAAAACTAATTTAATCGATTTCAGTTGTATATTTATGGACGATCTTTATCATTATTTGAACGTTTTATCAGAATTTATATCTCCAATTTTTGAAGTTTTTAAGGGTAAATGCTTTTTATTCGTATTTAATATAATGTTGTTTCCATTTCTACTTGTGAAGAAATGAAGCTACAACCGTCAGTTTTTACAGAACTTTAAAAAAAAAAATTTTTTTTTCAAAAATAAGTCTGAGAATATAATTGGTGTGACGCTTGTTAAAGAGAAATGGAATTGCAATGTATTTAAAGAATACTGACAAGTGTGAAAATAATTAACTCCTCGAAAATTAAAATATGTAATTCAATAAGCTACTAATTATTCTTTTATTCTTTCTTCCAAGGGCAGCAAAATGATTTGAATACTCAATATAATTTAATTTTTATTCCAATTAAATTTTTTAAAAATTCTAAGAAGCAATGAGATGCAATTAATTTTTAGCTGTAATGTTTTTAACGTTTTATTTAGCAAAGCACTAACGAACAGAATTATTTCTAATTAGTTTTGTTCAGTTTACTACATTAAATCGATAATAATGAATTCCCTTCTAAGGAAGGTAGGAATTTTGAATAGTTTTTAAACTCTCTCACGAAATTTAATAAATACACTATTAACTTAAATGAAGAGATAATTGGTTTTCAAAATTAAATGAAGGTAAAATATTTAAAAAAAATAATTCAAAGGGTAAGTAAAACATTCCTTTTTTTAAATTTTTAAAACATTTACATCCAATTATGGTGCAGTTTTTAGAAAATATAATGGTACTTACGGATTATATATATATGTATATATATATATCGCAACAATCGCCAACGTTCAATGTAACTCGCCAAGTTGGCAGCTTCGATTTCCCATGTGTCGTATACGCTGAATTGGAAATTACGTACATCGTTTCATATAGTGTCACCGATAGGGTGCTATAATACCTAAGTACCAGAATAACCAGTATATACTATACTATTTTTGTTTTTATTAAGGTAAATTACATCAAATATCCCAGCTTTACTTAAGCTATGGTCCGAGGAGCTGTGGGGAGGGGGTCTTTAACGTCTTTCTACGCGTCCGCGGAGTCTCTCATATAACGTTTAGGTTTTCCTCTTTTACAAACTCTGAAAGGCATCGCGGAAAAATTGAAAGATATGTCAACCTAGACTCTAGATCACTAAATTGCCATTAATGAAAAAAAAAAAAACCTTATTAGAGTACGTATTTCTATCAAGACTCTCTTGTCAGGTAAGTTTGTTCAAAATTTTTTGGGTCTACTATATCAATCTGATACTTAAAGGGGAGAAAAGATACTTTCAGAATTTAAGAAACGCTGAAATAGGCGATTGACCAAAAGAAGTATATTATATCTATGAAGATGACAGTTTGAAACCAATTTTAAACTAGGCAAAAAATATCACAAAAAAGTATCTTCTTAAGTACTTTTACTTTTTTTTCTTTGAAACTTTTTTTTTTGACGTTCTTCTTTTATGTTCCATCTCACGCTTATCTCGTGTTAACACCCAACAATAGTCAACGAGTATGTTTGGGCTACATCGATGTTGTTTTGATGTCTTGGTGGAAGAGTTTACCTTGTTCATTGATGACTGACCTTAAATTTTAGGGGGTGAGTGGGTGGGAAGTCTACATGTGAGATAAAGAAATGTATTTTGACACTCATGAAGCAATCCAACCTTTTAAAGTTTATCGGCAGATTAATTGCAATTGCTTTACAGCCAGGATTCTTGTAATTATCCGGAAATTTTCTGACCACATCTTCCAAGTCAATCCATACTTATTTCTCCTTTATTGTTCTTAATTCTTTATCCTTCATAAATTTGTGTATATCCTGGATCAATAAAGAATTCTCTCTTTCAATTTGGCTTCTGATAAACCGAGAAACTTTTTGGGCACAGGTGTTTGAAACAATCATCATCTTTTGGAGTATCCTTGGTAAACTGCTCCATTAAACCTAATTGTATATCCAGAGGAGATAACAATACTCTTTTTGAGTCTACTAAGCTTATCCGAATCGTATTCTTGCTTCCTGGTTTATCATTTTGTCTTTTCGACCATTCTGTTTTAAACCCAATTAAGTTGAATATCTTAATAAAGTCATATTAAGATAATGTTCGAACCTGGTTTTTTCGTTAACCCTACACCTCTAGCTCACGCTGATGCTTCCAGGGATGTACTTCCAAGGGGAGGTACATCACAATGGCGCCCAACTAGGTTTAATCTATATGACCCCGAGATGAGAAACGCGAGAGGATTTAATGTTTGGCCAGAAGTATATCTTTCTGGGTCGAAGAACGTCACTGAATTTTTAGAGGGTATAGATAACCAAATTAAATTACTTGAAATACCCAGTGACTTATCATGTGCTTATTTAAAAGGTCATCTCATGGGTAGAGCCCTGGATTGGTACCAAATATTCGGATCGACGTTAGTGCAAAATACCGCCACGGACTTCGCACAGCTGAAAGCAGCATTGTCGAAAGCATTCCCTGCCATCCAAAATAGGAAGGATTTAGAGACCCGTTTTTACGCGTCTCAGCAAAGACAGAACCAGGAGCCGACAGATTTGGTTTACGATTTGCTCAAGTTAAATAAGAAGTTAGAACTGGGGATGTCTGAGAAAGCTCTTGTAGATCATATTTTCGTTAGACTTGAGCCGTAAGTACAAGATTATGTGGAGGTGCGTAATCCACAAACAGCGATCCAATTATTAGAAGTATTAGTTAAGTTTGAGGAAAGATATTCGTGCAAGGCAACATTGGTTTCGAGAAATAGTAATAACGTGGAAGGACGAGGTTGGAATGAGCGTAGGATGTCTAATGTTGGTAATAATAGGGGAAATTGGAGAAATTCTGAAGTGGTACCTAGACCAAATAATGGTAGAAATGATTATAGGGGTAACTGTCAGAACAACCGTCAAGGAAATCAGTGGTCCGAGAGCAGGAATAAGTTTCAAAACGATGATCGCAGATTTAACGATAGGGGATATCAATTTAGAAATCGAGGTCAAAATGACGATTTTAGTAGAGGGGACCAAAGAAATAGGGGTTCAAGTGAAAATTTTAGTCGGGGCAGTAGAAAGCAAATGGGACAATTAAATGTTTTGAAAGTGAGTGATATTAAAGGTGATCAGACGCAGTCGATAAATCAGTCACCGATTAAACTTTCATTAATATGTATGTCTCCGGTAGAACTTCCGTATGTTCCCATTTTATTAGACGAAACTTTTATGAAAGCGTTATGGGACACTGGAGAGGAGAAGTCATTTATATCGGAAGAGACATACCAAAAATATTTTTTTATAAACAAGTAAAGAAATCGAGTACTCAGGTGATCACGGCGCAAGGAGCTAAATGTTGAAATATGGCAGTTGTGGAACTAAATATTCGAATACGGGATTTCGAAAAGCCTTGGTTGTTCCATGTGTTAGCAGATTTAGAATACCCATGTATTCTCGGGATAGACTTCATAGGTGGATCAAAGATCATTTTGGACTTTGATCGAAAATCTTTGGCGATTCCAGATTCGCAGATTAATAAAGTGGTTAAAGCGGTTGAAATAGAAAAAGTAGAAATAGATCTTTCTAAGACAAAACGAGAAGAAAAACAGAAACGGGAATTACAAGATTTGTTTAATAGTTTTCAAGGATTGTTTTCAGATAAACCAGGGCTTACGCATGTTTTATATCATGAGATTGACACGGGAGATAATCCACCGGTTGTTTCCCGTCCGTACAGATATGATAGGCTTAAACAAGAGATTCTAGATTATCAAGTTAACAAAATGTTGAAAGAGGGAACTATAATTCCCATTCAATCCACGTACGCTTCATCAGTGGTGTTATGTAGAAAGAATAAAGGTTTACCACTGGATAATCCGGAAGCATATAGATTTGCTGTTGATTATCGGAAACTAAATGCGATTACGAAGTACCCTAGGTATCCTTTACCCTTAATAGACGATTTAATAATGAACATACCCCACACAGGCATTATGTCTGCCCTGGACCTTCGGTCGGGATATTTTCAGATGGCTGTGAACCCTAGTGATATATTTAAAACCACTTTTGCCACGAAAAATGGTACATACGTCTTCCGCAGAATGCCCTTTGGCTTGTCAGGGGCGGCTCCTAATTTTCAGAAAGCAATAGATATAATTCTCAAACCCGTGATAGGCAAGTTTGTGAGTGTCTATATGGACGATGTCATCATATCATCTCCATCATTCACTCAACATGTTAAGCATTTGAAAGAAGTTTTTCGATTATGACATGAGGCGGGGTTAACGTTAAATAAAGATAAGTGTAAATTTGGTTGTGAAGAGTTAAAATATTTGGGTTTAATTATTAATAAGGAGGGAATTAAAACTGATGAAACAAAAGTTCAAGCTATAGTTGAAATGAAACCTCCGCATAACTTCAAGGAGGTGTCGAAATTTTTAGGAATGTCACAATGGTACGCAAAATTTATTAAAAATTATGCCGATATTTGCGAACCTCTTTATAATCTTAAGCGAAAATTAAAGAGATTTATATATATTTGGTCGATTAAGGCGCAGAAAGCATTCGAAGCGGTCAAGGCGGCTATAACAAAAGCGCCTGTTTTAAAATTCCCAGATTTCAAAAAACCTTTTGAATTATTTACGGATGCAAGCTCAATAGGGGTAGGAGCGGTTCTAAACCAAGAGCAGAGACCAGTAGTATTTGCTTCTTGTACGCTTAGTGCTACGGATAGGAATTACACGGTAACAGAGAGAGAATGTTTAGCAGTGGTTTGGGCTCTGAATAAATTCAGAACATATTTACGTTCTTTGCCGATGAAGGTTATTACAGATCACGCTGCGTTAACACATTTAACGACTGGTAAAAATTTGTCAAATAGAATGATCAGGTGGGCATTAAAATTAACAGAATTTAATGTAGAATGGGAGCATAGGCCTGGAACTCAGAATACAATAGCTGACGTTTTGTCGAGAAACCCAATTGAAATTATAATAGGAGAGAAAGTTAATTGAGCAATAATCAGAGATTTGGTACTTTCTTTACGAGATCGGTTAATAGAAGAACAAAAAACAGACCCAGAATTAGGTCATATCTATAGATATCTAGAAAACCCAGAAGATAGCTCGGTTAATGCGGCAATATGTGAGAATTGGTCTCAGGATTTTAGGTTAGTTAAAGGCTTGTTATTTTATGCGAAATATGCAACGTCATTAGTAGAAATGCGAGTATACATTCCAAAATCTTTAAGGAATGAAATTATGAAAGAATTTCATGACAAGCCATTAGCAGGTCATTTCGGACGTTTTAAAACTTTTCATAAAATAAGGGATGTTTGTTATTTCCCGTATATAATAAAATTTATTGATCAATATGTCTCTACATGCCATATGTGCCAAATTAATAATTATAAAAACGCGTTACCAGCTGGTCGGTTAATACCAATTGTATCAAATTATCCAAATGAAATAGTTACGTTAGATTTGTTAGGTCCGTATCCCGTGTCGAGAGTAAGACGCAACCGATATGTATTAGTAATTACGGATCATTTCAGCAAGTAGGCTGAAATCATACCCCTTAAAAAGCCTTTGCTCGAGTTATAGCAGATAATTTTTTTGATAATTATATATCGCGTTTTAGAGCTCCAATAAAATTAATTAGTGATAACGGTCCCCAATTTATTTCCGATATATTTGAGAATTTAAGTGAAATATTAGGCATAAGGCATGTGAAGACTGTTGTTTATAGACCTCAAGCAAATAGAACAGAACGCGTAAATCGCGATTTGGTGCAAATGATTGTAAATTATGTCAATGAGCAACATGACACATGGGACCAATTCTTACGTGAGTTTGCTTATGCTATTCGTACTGCTGCAAACATCGAAAATAAAGGATTTAAAAAATCAATTTACTGGAATGAATTAAAACAAAATACTTTCAGACATAATAGAAAAATGCACTTTTACTCTGATATAATTTATAGGCGCGCGCGAGCGATATTAAGTCATCAAAAAAAAGTTCTTCAATACCTAATTAGCTATCTTTGATCCTATATCCAAATAAAAAAAACTTTTATTTGATTTGCTGTAATCCCATGATGAGAGATTTTTTTTATTACGCTTTCTTTTTAAACCTAACATTTTACTCTTTCAGAGAAAAAATGGATCCCAGACCCAGAATCGAAAAATTTAGGAACATAAAAAAATCATCACTGTCATTATATTTGAAATACTGCACATTATAGCTGTAATCTGTTTGACCTTCTAAGTTATTCGTACAGTAAGTTATGACACCTCTCTTGTGTGTTTGTTTCTCATTTAGGAAAGTTGTAAGTAATGTATTTCTCTGTTGCGCTATTTTTCATGCAAAAGAGTTTTATATTTGGAAAACCACGGAGAGCACACTTTGAAGGATTACTTGGCCAAGACTTATTTTTACAAACATATAAAGCATAACGAAAAACGTTTTACATATTTTTTTTAACAGTAACATACATAATATCATAATGAAAACACATTTTGACCGGAAGTCGTCGCGCGGGACACTCAGATTACGAAATCGTTAATTCTGGCAAAGCTGTTTATTTGTTACCAAAGAAAAATTGAAATTCCTTGAAAATTGGTTAAGTTTACATTCTCTTAATTTAATTATTCACTGGAATCACGATTTGTATCGTGTACAATAAAATAATTATAAAAAACAGGATTGGGGTGACTAAAAACCCCGCTCGACTGTATCGAGTGCGCGCCTGCTCCCGGGTTAAAACACGTTGAAGTCTTATCACTTTAAATATTAAGAATAATACAATTATTCTTCATAGGAATTTAAATTACTGTTCGTTATTTAACATCAATTATAAATGCTAATTCTGTGAGGTTTAAAATTTTTAATTCGCTTAAAACTAATTGTAATTTGAGCAACCATTTAAAAAAATCATTTTACATTTTTGTTAACATTGTTGAGCACTTGAGTTTGCTTTCCTTACAATTCAGCTATTATATCGATAATGTTTTATTTTCTTATAAATGAACGCGGGCAAAGAGCGGGAACTTCAGCCGGTATACTTTTAATGTATCAGTGCTGCACAGAATATTTTATAACTAATTAATTAATACTAAATTAAGAACAAGTTTAATAAGTATTAACGACTTCCATGGGCTTCTCTTGCAAAGCAAAGTTTTTATAAGGAATGCTTATGATTAGAAATTGATCCTCTGAGTTTTTTTCTATATTTAGCAGATATCTATATTTTGTCTTCTAAGCAGCCTCCGCATTTTGCAATATGTTCAGTTTAAAAATTAGAGAAAGGAAAAATAACATAATCATTATCCTATTATTTTGTTTATTTATTTATTTTTGCTTAAAAGTAGTATACAAAATTTAATACTTATGTTTCTAATTTGTATGGTTTATAATTAAGATCGTCTATTGTAGCTTTAGCATCAAAGTGCATTAGTATTGCATTCAGTACATTATTAATGTATAAGGGGGCGATAAAAATTGTGATCGAAAAGGGGGGCGCCAGTATTGAAAGCTTGAGAAGCACTGGTTTAAACCAAAATTTGAAGGTCCGTATAGAGTATTAGATGTTAAGAATAACAACGTAGTGATATGGAAAGCGGGAAAAAGGTTAACGATTAATGTAGATCAGGTTCGAATATATCGTCATAGGAAATTTGACGAGACGGAGATAGGAACTGGTAGTTCGGATAACGGTAGTTTGCGCGATGAATCGAGTGGTTTTTACAGAGTACAACGGAGATCAATTGAGTCGCAAGATGGTAAAAAGAAAGGGTCAGAAGTAAAGCGTGAGTTGGAGGAAAAAGGGTTAAGTTTTAGAAACAATCAGCGAGAGAAACACACAAATAAGACCACTAAGCGCGGACCACTTATCAGATCAATACCTAGCTCTTGGTCTGAGAAAGATAGAATGATTAAAAAAAGAGTAAAAATGAAAGATTAAGGTATAAAAGATCACATGAATCTAGGTCAGGAGGACCAGAAAGGAAAGTTTGGAATGGTTCAGAACATAGAGTTTCTAAAAGGGCTTTGTCGTCTAATTACAGAACTAATCATAGTCTGACAAAATTTAGGAAGAAAAGCCGAATGGAAGAGACAGTGACGCCCACCACAAGCGGATACAACCTTAGACCACGAATTGGAAAAATAGAAGAGTCCCAACCGACCATACAGAGGAAGACATCGAGGAGCGAACAAGATCAAGCAACAAGAATGCCAGACGAGGAGGTGATCAACAACGGCAAGACCAGGAAAGGAGAGGAACGTGTACAAACAAATCCTTGTCACTGGAGGTCTTGGTAGGAAACGCCAACTACAAGTCATAAGAACCAGGTTGTGTATCGTTTCTTATTATATTCTTTCGAACAAGTGGTCGGAAGAATTTTTGCAATAAAGCCAAGTCACGGTCGGATAATTAAAATTTTAGAAGCCAAGCAAAAATGGACACTAAAACGAGTGTGTTTTTCTAGAAAAGAAAAAAGCTTTTGTCTTGTAAATTTTATGTATATTTCTGGAGAAAACAACTGTAAAAATGCGTTTGTTTACTTCTGTTATGACTTCGCTGGGATGCGACAATTCCTTTGGTTGTTTGTTTTGTTTATTGAAAAATGTTTGTAATTGTATAGTGTATATATATGTGTTGTTATATTGTTTCATATTAAGGAACATCTGGTTTTGGGAAACACGGCGTAGATAGCATACTAACATAACGTTTAACCAGTGCTGCGCGATTTCAGGGGAAGTTTTTGAAAGAATCAGATGAAAAATATTTAAAGAAATTAGTTTCAATTTTAAAAGTGATATGTACTGTATAAAAATTGTGAAATGTAATCATAATGTGTAAATTTTTTTTTCAAAGCACTTAAGAGATTTTTGTTTCAGGGTAACAGACCTTGAAGTCTATAAGAAATTAACCTATGCAAAGAATGGAGCTAAAGAGAAGATGTAAAGAAGAAAAAATGTTAGAATTTAAGTAAACATTTAGGTAGAATTAAGTTAGTTAAGAGACGTGTGGGCCTCGTTTTTTCTACCATTTAAGTCATATGTGGTTTTTCCCTGGCTCGTATGGCCGATGGAATGTTATCATGGTAAGAAATAAGGATTCACGCGAGGCTATTGGTCGAGAGAAATTGCGACTGGGAGAGGCGTCACAAAGTGATATTCTGTACTTCTCAATTCGTTAGAATGATTAGTAACCGCGAAGAAAAGAAATTCAACTTTGAAAAAAAAATTGGTAGATGTTCATAAAAATCCAAGTAAAATTATTTTTTTTTCAAGAAAACGTGACACGCTAGAAAATTTTCATTATTATTTTTGAAATCAGTGTCAAAAAATACATACAATTCAAGCACTAATTTCCGTGTATTTTTTCTATCCTAGGCCTGTGTAATTATACGCTATTTTCCATCGAAAATTTATTGCGTTAAATACCATTTTGACGTCTCAATAAAAATGATAAAATATAAAACTTATTTTATGTAGGAAAAAAACAATATAGTTTGATATCTTTAAGTAGATAGAGTTTCAGCAATAAAGAAACTCAACACTGTCTCCGTCCTATTGTTATTTCCATCTACAGCAGTGCCTTCTCTTTTTTTTCCAAGAGAGGACGCCGCCTTGTTTCATGTTGAGACAAAATTTTAAAACTTAAAAATCGCACCACAATGCATTTTTGCACGTCTTGCACGGGGCACATGTAGGTGCTTTTTTAAAACTCGTTACCAAGATGTGAGCGAAAATAGGATTTTACCAAACGAGCGATTGTCGAGGCGAAAAATAAATGAAAGATTGAAGATTTCGATTAGGATAAGATATTTCAAGAAAGCAATTCTCTTGAGTTTAACGTGAATTGGTTCCAGTAATGGCTATGTTGCTGAAATTAAAGCATTCATATTATTTTATTCTCTTGGTTATTGCAGTTCCTTATATTATGTGATTATTCTTTCCTTTTTAGAATTTATTTTGATTTATATCTTAAATACTTCAAATATCATGAATTCATCAGATTAAATAAAGTCGTGACGTTTGTGTCTACAAAAAATTCAAATAAAATAAGGTAATGGACTGGTGGCGGGGATGTCATGAGGTCGAACCTAGTACCGCAGAACACCCGCCGTCTAGGAAGGTGATGCACGTTAAATCTGTCGAAAAACGTCCTTCCGTGGGTGTGGTGTGGAAGGTAGGAGAGGGGATGCCAGCTCAGGTGTGGTCCACGTCAATTCACCATGGTTCATGACTCCGTAATCCATTGCCAAAAGCCCTCGAGTAGCTGAATATTGCGACGTTACTATTCACTCATTCTCTCAAGAAAAATACATTCACTGATAATATATATATACATATAAGAGAGGCACATAAAAATCATCTCTTTCAAATAATAACAGTAGAATGAGATTTGTCCGAACCTCTTAAATTAAAAAACAAGTAATATATAAAAGATTTTTTAAGTCAATTCTTTCTTTGAATGGATGAATAGAATGTATTTTATTAACGATTGAAAATTGAATAAGATATATATATATATATATATATATATATATATATATATATATATATATATATATATTTGAAATGGATGGTGCTACTGCAAACCCCCCTTAGCATTCCCCTTCCAGGTGGCTGCGAAGGGAAGCAGAGGGCAATGACTCCGACGGAAGAGGCAGCGAGATAATACAAGAGACTGAGAACGCAAAAGGAACAGACGCACATCGGCAGAGCTGTAGTAACTCTTAAAAATAATGAAAGTCAATTAGGCAACGACGCGCGCGTTTAAATGTTTCACTTAATTCATTAATTGTTATTCTTCATTTTATTTATTCTAACTTTAAAAATAAGCAGATTATTTTGGAAAATCTCAGTTTACGAATTCATCTCAGTAACAACGTATATATATATAAATAAATAAACATATATGTATATATATAGGGAGAGAGTGAACTTATAGAGTAGAAATAGAAAAAAATAGTATGATTTGTCTGCATTGTGTATGTGTGTGTGTTGTAACAATGCAAATCCGGTTTGGATAGTTTGGCTGAAAAACAGGTTTTTGACGCCTACATTTGCTTTTGTTTTAACAGTTACATTGTTACAACAATAGAGGCGAATCTAAGATGGCATCAGAAACTAGTAAAAATGAAACCAACATGGCTGTATCTGTAATTCTATAAATAATTAGTTTCAGTCAATTAATTTTAATTAATTATAATTCAATTATCGTATTTTTACCCAAAAAATATAGTGTATAGAAAATTTCAGTTCAAATGAGCGCATTAAAATGTGAGAAATAAACCATTTCAGGTTTCGCCAAAATGGTCTCTACGTCGCCAAAAATGATGTCAATGTGGCTGTATATGTAGTTCTTTGAATAAATAGTTTTAATTAATTAATTTTTATAATTTATAATTAAATTATTGTATTGTCATCTAAAATAATCATGTTTCTAAAGTTTCAGCTCAATTGAGCACTTTAAAATGTATTTTATTAACAATTGAAATTCCACCAAAATAAATAAATAAATAAACAAATAAATAAATATATAGAGAGTGTGAGTTATTAGTCGGAATTGAAATAAAATGTGAAGAAGAATTATTTTCTGGTTATGAAAAACCCTTTATTTTCTCAAAGAAAATTTTATTGAATTCAGATACAAGGGATTTTGTTCATTTTTGTTGGGAAAAAAAGACGAAGTAAATAAGATTCATGGTTTGATCCTTTACGAGTTCCTTAGGGTAAGTATACAATGTCAAATATATATATATATTTCCATTATATATCTGATCATATTTTGATACATTATTTTCAACATATTATTCATTAAATGTCTTCAATACTTCAGTTCCATGCGAAGAAATATCACAATAAAACCAGAGAAAAAACTGACATATATCAGCATAGAACAAATTTTGTAAAAATATATCGCCTGGAAGTTATTGCTTAAATTTTAAATATTGCATCATACATTTTTGAGAAATTTAATACAACTCAAAACTACTCTCAATTCTATGTCACATATCAAAATGTACTTTCCTAAAAATAGTTTTACATGCAACTGAGATGACGATATTTTAAAGTCATATCTTTGGGAACAATTTCTTGCTTGATCCTTTTTATTTGAAAATGTATCCATATCTAATGAGCGGGCAAACGCTCCACAAAACATCAGGATTTGATAGGAATTTCTGTCGTAAAGATTTTGATTTGATAAAATATACCTGTTTTGTTGAACATGATTTATAACTAATAGCATGCTGTGCAAAATAAAAGGAGAGTGCAATGGTTTTTATATGCACGTTTCAGGCAAGCAGAAATGATAAAATAAGAAAGTTTATTTGATATTTACGAAACTGTTGCTGTTGAGTTCATAAAATTGAAATTTTTAATTTTATTTTGATTTGTATCTTCTATATTTTAATGTCCATTTTTCATACTTGAGTTATTAATAAATAATTACAAAATATAGAATATTTACATACAATTATGTTCTTGTTTTGGGCAATATTTTCTAAAATTATGTAATAGATGTTACGATTAGATCTTCTACTAATATATTTTGGAAATATCCGCAGTTTAAAAAAAAATGTTTGATTGTATTGTTTCTCGCTACTTCAGAAAAATTTAAATTTTAAATCTAGATATTTTGAAACATGTATATTTAAATTGCATCAAAATATTCTTCGTTTTCAGACTTTTCTATACCTTGTTTTAACACAAGTAAACATTTTAAATTATACAGCAATTTTTATCAAACGTGTAATTTCTATGTTAAACTATTTCAAACTGCTCAAACTATTGTCAATACATTTAAAATATTGTAATCTCTGTATTAGACTCTATTGCCTTTAACTTTTAAAGTATTGTAATCTTTTCTAACACTTTTTTCTGTACTCTTTAAATCATTTTACTAGACTTTCTTTAACTTTAAACTATTGTAGCATGCTTTAAATTATTGTCTATAACTTTTAAGCTAATGTAATGTTTTCAAACACTTTTGTCTGTACTTTTAGTTGTTGTTTCTTATCCCACTTGATTAATAGAAACATCTAGATCAAGTGCATGAGCTCGTGCGTTTTTAAACATTGAAGAACTGTATCAGGACTTCAGGGCATTTGGCTCGTATGGCAACCAATGCAAGCCAAGATGTGGGCAGGAGCAGCTTGGGTCACATTGCATTTTGGACAAGAAGAGTAAACTTTAAGACCTACCACATGCCATTAAGCTCGAGTATGTCCACTGCAAAACCTAGCAAGAGTAGTTTCACTTCGCTTACTGCCTGTTCCAAGCAAAGTAGCACCAGGATGGTTTTCTTCATACAACTCATGTATGGAGCCTGCTTCCAAGAGGAACCAATATCTTGTTTGTGCAACTCATTCCCGTAGACATTCACGTGCGACGGTATCCACTGAAAAAATATATCCGTGAAGAATATCTGTCGATTAGCTGACGAGCAAATGCTATACACAATGTTAGCTAGTCTAAACTTCTATTTCTATTGTTCACCTGCCACAGTAGGTAACTATTTATGATGCAAAGGTCAATAAGGGTTGAAAGGTTAATAAGGGTTGCAGCAAGCTTTTGCTGTGAATGCATATTTCTCTAAAGGTCGGTCGGTGATTGCAGTGCAACGTGCCTTTCGTCGTCACTACGATATTCCTCTACGAGGTCATGTTCCTGATCAGAAATGTGTTTTAATGTGGATGAATGCCTTCCGAGCAACGGGGAATGTTTCCAAACAAAGGAAATGACCTACGAAGACCGTTAGAACACCTGGAAGAACCAACCCTTAAACTCTCTCTTCCACCCACACTCCAAAAAAGGGATCTTGACATCGTGGGGTTACAACAAGATGGGTCCACAGCCCACACCTTCAGGATTTCTGTGGGTATTTTAAGAGCAGCCTTCCCTGAATGTCTGATCCTTCTGCGAGGGTACGTATACTATCTCACCTGATTTTTCCCCTCTTGATTGTTTCCTGTTTGCTTACCTCTAGTTCCTGGTTAACCAAGATCGCTCCAAGACCCTGGAAGATTTATGGAACATCATCCGTGCCGAAATTGATAACATCCCGGTCGGTATACTTGAAAAGGTGACTGAAAGTTTTCGAAATTGTCAGCATCAGTGTTGTGATAATGAAGGGTGACAGTTATATATATATATATATATATATATATATATATATATATAACAGATATTATGTTTAAAATTGTGTGAATTCAAATTTTCAGTATAGTGTAGTAGGTGTAAAATAGCAATAGAGTCAAATGAAACATGTAGTGTGTTTTATTACATTTTCAAAACAGTATGTTCCAACACATCCGATCTTGTATATACACTGGTGTGCAAAAATTAAGGAGGAAGTCGAAAAATTAGCATATCAGCTGAACGAAGAGGCAGAGCGGACAGAAGGACCAATCAGGAGATTAAGTAAGGTGATGTACGGTAGCACATGCGCAGATATGCAGGTAGACGTAATGGGGGAGTGTCTGAGCAGTATAAAAAATGTTGTCGGTGTAAGATCAGTATTTCTGGCAAAGAGATTGCACGCCGTATAACAGTTAAAATCACACCGAATTGCTGCCTCAGCGAGAAATGGCGAATAATCAATCTGTTAGACGACATCTGGATGCTTTTACCCGAGGTCGAATCATTGGGAAGTTGGAGGAAGGCCGCAGTGTGACAAGTGTGGCTGCAGAGTTCGGAATTGCTCACAGCATCGTTTCACGACTTTGGAGACAATTTCAAACTACAGGAACAGCTATCCGGGGGTTCAGTAGTGGTCGTCCACGAGGAACCACACCCGCAGATGACCGGTACATTGTCTTACAGGCCAGAAGAAACAGGCGGCAGATAGCGGGAGAAATCGCTAGACACACGACACAGGCGACTGGACGACCGATATCGCGTTTTACCGTGGCCAGAAGACTGCACGGTGGTGGTCTGTTTGCACGACGCCCTGTACAGTGTGTACCTTTAACGCCTGCCCATCGGAGAAGGCGTTCGCTGTGGTGCCGGGAACACCAGAATTGGAGAGACAGTGAATGGGGACGAGTACTCTTTACAGATGAGAGCAGATTCAGTTTGAGTAGCGATTCTCATCACATACTCATCTGGAGAGAGCCGCAATCATCCCTCGAACATCATTGAAAGGGACAGGTATGGAGGTCGCGGTGTTCTCGTTTGGGGAGGCATCATGCTTGGTAGTCGTACAGACCTTCACATCTTCGACGCAGGTTCAGTCAACAGGACCCGTTATTGTAACGAGATTTTTCTTCCATTTGTGCGTCTTTTTAGAGGCGCTATGGGTCTGCAGTTCCATTTCATGGACGACAATGCACCATGTCATCGCACAGTAGCTGCCGAACAGCTGTTAGTGAGTGAGGATATTGAACATATGGATTGGCCGGCACGATCTCCGGATCTCAATCCCATCGAGCATGTATGGGAATTTCTAGTCAGACGCTTGGCAGCTCGTACCTTACCACCTGTAACGATTCGGGAGCTTCGATTGGCGCTGCAAGATGAATGGGCAGCAATGCCTCAACAACTCATTGACACCCTCATTCTCAGCATGGGCAGACGCTGTGAAACCTGCCTAGCAGTCAGGGGAGATCATATCCCCTACTAAAGACCGGATGTTTCTTGCTGGACACCCATCACAGGGATGTTTCGGCCTTCAGTCACATTGCGCTCCATGCTACTTTTTCAATCAAGCTTCTTTTTATCCCTCTGATTTCTCTTTTAGTAAGTGTTGCTTACATTACACATGTCCTTACGTATTGGGAATCTTACGGTATTAAATGTGTTGATTTGGAAAGCTTTTGTACAAAGTTATATTGAAAAAACCGTCTCTCGCCCTTAATTTTTGCACATCAGTGTATATATATATATATATTTACAGGATGTGGATATTATACACACACACACACACATATATATATATATATATATATATATATATATATATATATACATAGTATATAAGAGAGTTTCAAATTTTTTGCTTGATTTATTGAAAATTAGTCTTGTGTTTACAAAATTTGGTAACAGAATTCCTGCAACAATAAATCTTTAAATCAGTATTCTTACATCATCTTTTTTATTGGGAATAAATTTATTTTTCTACATGAGCTGGTGGATGCAATAAATATCAAGCGTTAAGGCTGAGATTTAGAAGCAAAGTTTTTGATGGTTTCAAATATATCGATTATTTGTTATATTTGTCGTGAAAAAAAACATTAAAAATGAAATATTGACTGAAATTCACAATATCAAGAAAAATATATGTATTCAAATTTTTATAGTGACACAACCATGAAACTATTGAATTATTCAGGACGAAAAATAATCTTGATATCATTCCAGCTGCACGTTGTGCAGATGAATATTTAACTTTTTTTGATAGATTTCGCCCCTTTTTCAAAAATAGTTTTTTAATGTTTAGAAAGTATTTGCAGAATATATATATATATATATATATAATTTTGGTCAGAAATCCCTTCCTTTTTCCATGGTGTTTTTTCAAATAAAAAGACTTTTGTTTATTTTAAAGGAAATTTCAATACTTTTTAAGGCTGAAACCAAATAAATATGTAAAACTTAATTTTTTTAAATGCGTAAAACACAGAGATAAGTGCATAAGTTTATGTTTTTTGAAGATAGATTTTTTATACCATTGTAATTAATTATAAATGGGCTTTTCTAAAAAAATACAGTCTTCTTTTGAACATTTACTCATTTATATTGCTTATATTTTAATGACGCGCTTATTGGATGTTAGTCACAAATATTTCAACCATTATATATAGAGAGATCAGTGCTTCTAAAACAAAATTACCGCCTTCTTTTTAACTTTTACTCATTATTATTGCTTAGACTCTAATGATGTACTCATTGGATGGCAGTCACAAAAATATAAATCAATTTTTTTTCTGATTGGTTTGTATTTCTTTAAGTATAAACTTATTTGTTGTATTTAATAAATTTTTTACTCATCTTTTAAGGAAAACACTTATTGGATGAAAATCACAACTATTCTGTTGTTGTTGTGTCCTTGTAGAAGGGAAGGAATGAAGGTTGTCAGAGTCCGAGTCAGGTTGGACTTCTACACGATAGATGGCGACACCTCCTATCTCTATCTCCCCAATTTAGGAATGGAACTGGAGGGGAGGGAAATATATATTACCCAGTCCCCTGCACCTGTGGTTTCTGCTGCGACCACCCACAAGACTTTTGGACTTACTGATTTAACGAGCACGTACTCCGTGTGTACTCGAAGGGATTTTGGGAACATCGTGCATTGAACCCAGATCCTACAGTCAGATGCTCTAACAACTAGGATACCCATGACCAGTTATTCTGTAACAGTGATAAGCTAGTGCTCACGAACTCTTGACTTTCGTTTTCAAACCATGGAATCTGTTTAAAGTTCCTTCAAAGTCTCGCTGTGTAGAGGGGAAAGTGAATGTTAAACCTGTCGAGACTTTTTAAGTCTTCACAGTGATGTGGTGTGGAAATTAGAAGAATATATTGACATCTCAAGTGTCGTTCTCGTCAATTAACTGTGGCTCAAAATTATGAGGCTTGTCATCAAGAGCTCTCATAAAGCTTCAAAGCGTGGGAAAAAAATCAGCAACTCTCCTGCATTTTTAATCCATAAAATTATAAATTGGATTTCGGTTTTCATGCATTTTCTTTAGAGCATTTTTTACTGCTTAGAGTCCAGTTAATGCAGTGCTTCTCAAACTTTCAATAGTGGCGCCCCCCTTATCAATCACAATTTTTATCGCGCCCCCTTATACATTAATAATGTACTGAATGCAATAATAATGCATTTTTTTACGCTAAAGAAATAATCTTAATTATATACCGTACAAATTCATGACATAAGTATTAAATTTTGGATATGTTGCTTTTAAGCAAAAAAAAAAAAAATATTAAGTAATAGGATAATTATTATGTTATTTTTCCTTTCTCTAATTTTTAAATTGGAACATATAGCAAAATGCAGTGGCTGCTTAGAAGACAAAATATAGATATCTGCTTTTTTAGAAAGAACTCAGTGGGTCAATTTCTAATCATAAGCATTCCTTTGAAAAATTTGCTCTGTAAGACAAGCCCATGGAAGTCGCTAATACTTATTAAACCTGTTCTTAATTTAGCATTAATTAATTAGTTATTAAATACTCTGTGCAGCACTGATACATTAAAAGTATACCGGCTGAAGTACAGGCTATTTGCACGAGTTCATTTATAAGAAAATAAAACAATATTGATATAATCGCTGAATTTTAAGGAGAGTAAAGCCAAGTGCGCAACAATGTTTACAAAAATGTAAAATGCTTTTTTTTTAAATCATTGCTCAAATTATAATTAGTTTTAAGCGAACTGTAATTTTAAGCCTCACAGATTTAGCATTTGGAGTTTATGTTGAATAATGAACAATAATATAAAATTCCGATGAGAAATAATTGTATTATTTTCAATATTTAAAGTCTTAACATGTTTTAAACCTGGAGCAGGCACGCACTTGATACTAATGGTCGAATGGGGTTATTGAGCCACCCCAATCTTTTTTTATAATTATTTTTATAGTGCACAATAAAAATCGCAATTCCAGTGAATAACTTAATTAAGAGAAAATATACTCACCTACTTTCAAGAACACAGAAAATATATCGGAAAAAAGTTATCACACCGGGAACTCAGTCAAAACAAGTACCTAAAGATTGTAAAAAAACGTTTGTCACTCCCAAAAAAGAGGGAGATATGTGACAAATATATTTTAGTTCACACGTTAAGACTGTCAAACAGGAGGATATTGTCAGAGGCATTGGTAACAATTAAACAGTTTTGCCAGAATTACCGATTTCGTGCACTCTGTGCTCGGCGTGACAGCTCCGGAATAAAAGTGTATTTATTACAAAATGGATGTTAAAAAAATTATGTAAAACGTTTTTCATTATGCTTTTTTATATGTTTGGGAATAACTCATAGAAATAAATCTTGGCCAAGTAATCCTTCAAAGAGCTCTCTGTGCTTTTCCAAAAATCATAAAAATATTTTACAAGGAAAAAATCGCAGCAGAAATAGTTTATTTGCAACTTCCCAAAATGAAAAAACAAATACATAAGAGCCAGGACTAACTAACCGTACAAGTAAGTTCGAAGGTCAAACCGCAGCAACTACATTCTGCTGCCTACAGCTGATGACAATAATATTACAGTGATGAATTTTTTATCTTCCTAAAATTTTTTTTTTGATTATGGGTCTGAGTTTTTATTTTTCTCATTTTGGTTTGAAAAGAAACTGTAATAGAAGTAGAAGCTTTAATTTTTTATGACGTAATATCGCAGATATATAAATTATATCAGTGTAAATGTGCATTTTTTTATTATGTCAGAAAGTATTTTATTTTACTTCATTCCAGTAAATAAATTTTTTTTAATCTTTTATTTTCGATATGCTCGCGCCCCCCTTGTACGTTTATCGCGCCCCCCAGGGGGGCGCGCCCCACAGTTTGAGAAGCACTGAGTTAATGAGTTAATGAGGATGTCATAGTTATTTTAACGAATATAATAACAGATTGGCTTATAAAATACCATGCATGGTTTTTCTTTCTAGCTCAGCTCTTTACAATAAAAAAACTATTTGGAAATAAAAAAGACATTAAATTCACCTAAGTGGCAATTGTTTTTGTATTCAATTTTTGATATAGCGAAATTTGAACTTTTTGTCTTTTTCGCCTGATTAAAGACATCGCCCTACATTCTGCGTTCACTTCATTCATTCTTTGAAACACTAACACATTTTCGTAAAACTTGATGATAAAATTTATCGGCATGCAGAATATTTATTAGTATTTTTTTAGGTTTAACTAGAATTATTGTCAGAAAAAGAGTGGAAATCTGCATAATATGTTCCAGAATTCCATTTCAATTTTTCATAAGTTACCCTGCAAACTGTCAGAAAGACGGAGAAAATTCATATTTAGAATTTCTAAAAATGTCTGTTTTTTTTTTTAAAAAAATTTCGGACTTTGAAATTATTTTTCAAAATTTGATTATTATTTCATGCCATGTGGCTCTTTATAACAGCTGCAATACCGTCATTATCTTTGAGATGTGACGCCATCTTATTTCATATTGTAGCAGCATTAAGTTTGAAAGTCAAGGGCTTGGTGCTAACTTGGCGCAATTCTCAAATTCTCTTCAAAAGGTCCCCCCCCCATTCTTATGAAAAATGAATCAACTTCGTTTCTCAAATTCAAACAAAGTACCTATTACATGTAACTTTTTTAAAAAATGACATCATAGGTTTAATTTCATTGCATAAATTTCAATCTGCGTTACGGCATTTAATAAATTTTGTTGTTATTTTGATAAGCGCTATAATTGTGTAGAAGCGTGTAAAAATTAATTTAATTAATGGAGCCACAGATTAGAGTTTTAAAAAAGAATGTCACTTTCAGTAGAACATTTAATTTAATTTAATTTGCGCTGTTCTTGAAGGTTTTTAGTGTTAGCCGCAATTACATTTAGCCATTATCTTTAGGAACGGTTTTCTGCTTTCAAAAAGTAACTTTTTTAAAGACATTTAATTAGTTTTATTTCTCAGATTTCGATCAGAGCCATTATTTAATCCTGTTAATATAGAAATTGTCGCAATGTTCTCATAAAGCAAATTAAATTCAAAAAGTTTAATATAATTTTCAGAATATATTTTATATTATCAATGATTAATATTTTCCACTAATACTTACGAGTGCGCGCATACACATGCATATTACGCTTTTAATTTACAATACTCAAATTCATATCAGAAAAATTGCTTTCGTTATATTAATTAAAAAAACATAAGGAAAAAATGAGTTTCTCTCCCTTACACCAGCTATCATTCAAGTTAATTAGTTCAAGACATAATTTTTTGATTTTTTTCGTAATATTTTTACTATTTCCTGTAAAAACTACAACAAATATACTTCTTTAGTTTCTTCTTTCTTCCAAGCAAAAATACTTTGTTTTCTTAAATTAAAATGGATTGCTCTATTTGTATTCATTTCAATAGAATGCATTGTCAAAATCTTTCCTCATTTTTTTTTTATAAATAGAATGTATAAATCCATCTAATCACGTTACACAACAAATAATACATATTTTTATAAGAAGGTCTTAATTAGAAAAAAAATTAAAATAAGGTAGTTTCCCCTGTTGCTTTTTTTTAAATCTGTAATTAAAATGTATTGGGAATGCTTTTTCTTATTAAAGCAAATTGATTAGTACACACGTGAATGTTTGCAGTAATTGAATAAGTTTTTTTTTTGTGTTAAAACGCAGATTAATCTTTCCTTTGGACTTTTATAACACTTTTTTTCCTGGTAGTTGCAGGTTTTGAATTATCTAAAAAAAAGCATATACTTACGTCATTGTTATTTAAAAGTAAAGCTACTAGTTTTTTAGAAAAAATTCATTAAGGGACTAGACCAAGGGACGGCAACCCTGTAGGTGCGGAGCATCAATATAATCTACCAATGTGATAAAGTGGCTGCGGTAGTCTAGTGTTCAAGGTAAAAGACTCGTGCCCGGCGTATCATGAGTTCCAGCCCTGTACGGCTGAAGAACCTCCATGTAGGGGAGTGATGCACGTTAAATCTGTCGAGAACTCAAACATTCTCCCGTTGGTGTGGTGGGGTAGTTAGGAGAAGTGGAATCAGCCCATGTGTCGTACTCGTTACTTGAACACGGTTCAAAATTACGAGGTCCGTGGCCAAAAGCCCTTGTGTAGTTGAATAGTGTGACGTAAATATTCACTCACCCTCCCAATGGGATCCAGCGGGCCACACTGTATGAAATGTTTGAAAAAGTTCAATTCTCACGAGATGCTGCATGCATAACTAGGGAATAGTGGTCAAAAATACAGCGTGGTCCTGAATTCATGGTACAAACTGTAAGGTATACTGACATTGTAACAATCATTTATTGCATAGGAATGTATGGGCGCAAGTGACGCTGTGAGGCAAGAGACGAAAGGAAAGACAGAGTGTTTATTGAAAGTGTCGCTGACAAGTGTAATGTTTACAATAATTGTTCATAACTGTTCAGCACATGCGCTATGAAGTCCAGTTGCAGCGTGCATTGCTGTACCATCCACTGTCATTCGGAGAAGGATAGTCTGCCGGATTCAAAGCTTGTACTCGCTGAAAATGGAAGATATGTAATCAATTATCGCTTAACACTCTACAAACGGCTTGACGGCTCATACTTGCTTGATGAGCAACAGCCCTAGTACCCTCTTCTTGCCTATCAGCCACAGCCATTCTAGATGCCTTCTTCCAAGCTTGGACTACGTACAACAGCGTTTCTTAAACTATGGGGAGCGCGGCAACTCTACGAGGGGGACGCTAGCATATTGAAAAGTTGAAAACAAAGGATTATTTTAAACAAATTATTTAATTACTGAAAATAAATAAAATACATTCTGACACAGTAAAAAATAAAATACACATTCATATATTAAACTTATAAATGCATCATTGCTACACTATGTATTTCACAATTAATTTAACACTATTAAGTCAAGAACAAGTTTAATCATTGCCACTAACCCCATGGGATTGTCGTGCATAAAATATACAAAAATTAACACTTATTTTGACCATTGGAACGGTTTCTAATAGCGCGCGCAGGTGTGGTGTTGGTGAAGGAGGAGGAAGAACGAAGCAAATAATCTGAAAAAAATAAATCCTTCGCAAACATTGTCAAGGTTTTTTTATGGCATTCCAAAGCCTACGGAATAATTTCATGAATACCAACGCAAAGAAAAGATTGTACTTCAGAAAGACGTATCTATACGTCCGGGGGAATTAAAGCTTTGGCTGAGCGAAACGGTTACATATGCCGGTGGCACTTAAGAGGTTAAAGTTGTTCTGTAGTTTTAGCATCAAAGAGTATAGTATTATTGAATTCAATACCTTATTATTGTGTGAAGGGGGCGTGATGAAAATTATTATAGAATATAGGGTCGCGAAAATTGAAACTTTAAGAAGCGCTGACGAACAGCTTTCGTTGACGAGTATCACATGTCTGATGACGTGGAATGAATGTGTTTCACGAAGTTGACCCTATAACCGCAGAACAATTCTGTGATCCGCAAACTGGCGTGATACATTTGTAGAGCTGCTTCTATTTGCTCGACTGTACTTGTAATGCATGATGTCTGCATTTTCGACATATACGTAATGTCAGCACAGTTGCTGGAGGAGCTTTCAAGGCTCAAAGTCCTTCCGTTGGTAGGGTATGGTAGTTTTAGAAGGGAGATCTGCCAGCTCATATGTCATCTCAGTCAAATGACAGTGGTTGAGCATTACGAGCGAATAGTTCTCATGTTGCTTCAGAATGCTACATAAATAAAAATCGATTTAAATCACCAAATTTTTTTCAGTACCGGGACTTTGTTAGCTATTGATTTCAACCGTATACTTTTAAATTTAATCAAATGTTGTAAAAAGAAGAGTTAAATGTTTCGAGGTGTACTTGTGAAACGTGGAAATTGGCAGCGTGTTTAAGCAAACCACTGTTTTAAATTCAAAGCAAATCTAAATTCACAGTTACATGCATTTATACTGCTATGTGTTATCAGTGTTAAAAAAATTTCCATCTTTTCTAGAGAGAGAAATAATTGTGTGTGTGTTTTATACTTCTATTCAATACTTTCTTAAAAAAAATCGGTTTGATGAATAGTGTGGATTAATGTATAAAAATAATATCGTTGGAATACAGTGGCCCACACAAGGGGAGAGGAGCCCAAGTCCAGCTTCCCCAATAGCCCTTCATTTTTTTAAATTGTGATTATAATCTTATGCATATTTTTCATAAAATTTAATTAAGTATTTGTTATTTATAATTTATTTTGTTAATCAATGCTAATTATTTATTCAATAATTTAGTTCTTACAATTTTTTGTTCTCGACAAACGATAAAATTAAAAAAATATGTTTGGCGGCTTATTGAAGTATGATGCGAGAATGATGGACATTCAACGCTGGGCCCTTCTTTGAAAAATTCTTGTGTGTGTCACTATTGGAGTATATATCTGTTTCATAAATTAAAATATCTTCTTTTTACGACAGATTTATATACTAATAAGATAAAGCAGCTGCTTTTTTAATAATAAAAATATTCTTTATTTAAAAGTCCATTCAGAGTATCACATACGGTAAGAATAGGGACTCCGTTTCATTTACTCTTCTTTGTTACTCTTTTTAAATTCAGGATATCTTTTCGAAACAGGAAAATGTGACTCCTTCCTTTTTAAAGCTGAGATAAAATTGATTAAACATTCATTAAAGGTAGTGCCCTCAATATTATAAGATTTATTCTTGAGATTAAAGGAAAAGTAATCGATGGTTTGCTTCCTTTTGTATGGGATGATTAAACTCTATGCCTTGAACAGCTTATTTACTTTTTATGAATGCAAATAATGATAATAGCAGTTTTAAAAATTTTTAGTTCAGAAGGAAGTTCTATTTTATCACACTAATTACTACTTTTTTTGTAAACTTTTGCATAATAAAACAGATATATTTTATGAACAATAAAATACAAAGGACAACAATATTTATTATTCTATTGGGCTGTCCGGAAAGTTGTGCCTAGGTATTTGGTGAAAAGAAATATCTGAATACTTCAGAAAGATTGAAAACAAATGGCATATTTACACTTTTTACTTGGAAGAAAGTTTAGTTTTAGTTAATTGATGCCAGTTTTATACGGAATGAATAAGAAAGAGAAAAAGGGTGTATTTTAGGCATTTAGTGCTTTTTTTTACTGGAAACCTAAAATGTCTCACAAGCGGCCTACAAGATGATATGCACTGACGGATTATACACCTAATGTAATTTTCTAATTTTTAATGCTTTTCATTATTCTTTTGGACTTTATTTTTAAATTTTCATTAGATTAAATACAGCAAAGGGCTAAGAGATAAGCTGAACTCATGTAACCACCCAGTTCTTTAAAGATAGGAGATTGTGAGCCTCCCTGCGGGAAGCAGGTTCTCCGATAATCCATCAACTATAGCACTGATGGAAGTAGTTTCCTAATTTTAAAGCTAATGATTTTAACACGGTATATATAGAGGCTCACACTCAATACTAATGTTAATGGTCGCGTGAGGTGACTGAGTCACCACAATCATTTCTTGTAGTTAATTTATTGCACAAGACAAAAAACGTTATTTCAGTGAATAATTTAATTAAGTAAAAGTTTAGTTATACCTACTTTTAAGGACTTTTCAATTTATCTTTGATAATTTGAGAAAAAATATTAATCAAACTAAACCAAGAAGTTTCAAATGTGCGTGGCTTTTAATAAAAGACACAAATCACAGACACTTATGACTTAAGTTACAGGATTGTTATTTGCAGGCAAAACTGTCATATTTTACTCGAGTTATTGTAGTTTTATTTTCCTTTGATGATCGACAAATATCATGCTGAACTTTTTCTTGCTTGTGTTTTTTTTGTCAGGGGGAAATGCGTGTTGTGGTACTTCATATTTTTCTTGATCTTCTTTTGGTAGCATTTGAAAATTTCCCTTTGAACTCAAACGTTTCATTTTTAAAGGGACACGGTACGATTTACACACAATTTTTTAATTTAATGATTTTCATAATTTTTTTGGTTGACTCCTATGTATAAATATGATGTAAAACAGATTTTGTGCGCAAAATTTCATAAAAAGCTAGCCATTTAATTTTTTAAGGGAAAAATTTGAAACTTTTGAAGTGATTTTAAAACGCTACTCTCTCTCTTCTTCTACAAAAATTGACGTACATATATGAAATTTGATTTACAAGTACATCAAACCATGTATAACAAAAGTTGGTATGGGTTTTGCGACAACATGGTTGGTATTTGTCCAATACTTCTTTTTATGAATGCTGCTTGAAAATTCCATAAAAAATATGTAAATTCTAACTTTAATTACTTTTTAAAAATTAAGTATTGCTTTGATTGAAAAATTCATACCAACTTTTGTTCCATGTACTATTAGAAACAAGTGAAAAAAATTTTCAAGTATTAAGCCCAGTAGAAGAAAAAGTCTTAGCATTTTAAATGAAGACAAACTAGTTATTTTATCTTTCTGAGATAAGTCAGTTTAAAGTTTTGATTTACCATTGGAATGCGATTCAAAAAACGTAAAAGGTATCATAACACTGTGAATTTTTAACTCAGAGCTTTCAAATTTTGTGAGTTTGTAGAAAAGTATATAAAAAATAATTTAGACTAAAAAAATTAGATTTGATTTTTTGACCGATTTTTGTCAATTGAATCGTAGTGTGTCCCTTTTACGCTTTTCTTAAATCTATTTTCTGTATCATGATTGGTATTAATTATTTCTGCAGGTTCTTTCCTTGCTTCATCAGTTTCAACTTTTCACAATAGAGATCACAGATACCCATTTATTTTTTATATTGCACGCATTTGCATTTATAGATCATAATAAGTCGTACAATACAGCAAGCAAAACCACTATGTTATTCACAGGGGGAAAATATAGCATTTACGTAGAAAATATTTTGGAACAAAAGTGGTCACCCCAATTACCTTAAACTTGTAAAAAACATTTGCCCCATACCTCTAAAAAAAGCGAGGGATGTGACATTTTATTTCTCATAAGGACTGTCATATAGGAGGATTCTTTCAAGGTCAAGGTTAAGCAGTTTTCCCAGAATTAACGATTTCGTGAGCCTGGGGTGACTCAGTGCCTGCTCCTCGGGTTAACCCTGTAGATCCTCCTGTAGATCTTGGCCATGAGGTCCTCCATTACAAATGAAGATTAGATTTAAAGTGCTAATGAAGAATGTTACAAATATCAAAGTCCCTATCTGTGAAAAATTTGTGAGGCTTTACAGAAGAATCCATTTTGATGTATGAATACCCCACGATTTAATGGAGTAAAATTCGTGGAATGGTATTTCCATTCGTAACTCGCTCTGTAACCATAACAAGGAGAGGCCTTTTTTGGAGTAAGTAGTCACATGGGGTAACAATGGATAACTTAAAATAATGTTAATGGAAATTAGTCTTAGGATAAGTAAAAGAAGCCCCTTTAGACAAGCCAGAAGTAGATTATCCGAAAAAAGTCGAATTCTGTGTCTGGTGGGATTTGAAAAGGATCTTCCATTATGAGCTGATACTAAGCAGAGAGACAATATAGTCAGAGAAATATTGCTTCCAATTAGACGAGTTAAAGACGACAATTGGATAAAAATGTCCTCAAATAACGAATGAGTAGGTTGCCGTGTATCATCAGGACGTTGCCTGCAAGATAGTTAAGAACAAAGTAGCACCTGTAAACTTTAACAAATGCATGCTTGAACTTAAATCTACGACGTTTCAGTTTTCTTTTAAAATTGACATGCACTTTCTGTGGGCAATCCAATACTTTAAATTGCTGTAGTTTTTTAACTATTTATTCAATTCCTCTACTATTAACTCACACTTTCTATTTATTTATTTGTTTATTTATTTATCTTGGTGGAATTTTCAATCGTTAATAAAATACATTTTAAAGCGCTCAATTGAGCTGAAATTTTATGTTCATGATTATTTTGGATGGAAATACAATAATTTAATTATAATTAATAAAATGAATTTTGATTAAAACTAATTCTTTAAAGAATTACAAATACAGCCACGTTTGCATCATTTTTGGCGACTTGTGTCAAAAATTGAAAAGGTTTTTTTTTTATCACGCTTTAAAGCATTCTGTTGAACTGAAATTTTATATACATGATGGTTTTGGATGAAAATACGTTACTTTAATGATAATTAATAAAAAGTAATTACCAATTAATATTGTGATTCTGTCATATGTATATATATACATACATATTTATATTAATTGAAACTATTTAATAAAAAGTAGCTAAAATAAAGTTTATCTTTGTTGATCTAAGTAGGAATTGACTTAATTTTTTTGTATTACTTGTTTTTTTATTTTGATTCTTTATGAAATGAAAATATGATTTAATTAAAAATATATTTTCGCAGCTACAATAGCGGGAATCAATAATATAAATACAGGAAAAGCTTATTGAAGTTAAGAAACATTTAATACACACACCATGAAATGAGTAGTGAGTTCCCAACATTACTAAATACTCTTAAAAAATCACTAAATGCTTATAAATTTTTTTAAGGAAAAGTAATAATTAATTTTTAATTATGGCCATACAAACATGCATGTAAAGAGTGTTTTTTTTTCAAGTATAGAAGTTTAAGTTGACATTACTTTCCAAGATGCCGACCGATTTAACAGCTGTCAAATGATTTATTCTCAGTTTGGTTTGGCAATTCATCAAAACAATCATCAAGCAAGGCATAGATTCGTTGAATGGGCCCAACACGAGATGCCGTTGTTCCCGATTTTCATAAGCGAATTTTGTTTAGCGATGAAGCGCACTTCTGGTTGAATGGCTACGTCAACAAACAAAACTGCCGCATTTGGAGTGAAGCTAATCCGCAAGTGTATGTCGAAACACCGTTACATTCAGAAAAACTGACTGTTTGGTGCACTTTATGGGCTGGTGGAATCCTTCTTCAAAAACGATGAAGGCCACAACGTTACAGTCAATGGTGATCGGTATAGAGCCATGATTACTAACTTTTTCATTCCTGAATTGAACAATCATGATGTCCAGGAGCTGTGGTTCCAACAAGACGGCGCAACATGTCACACAGCTCGTGCCACAATCGATTTATTGAAAGACGCGTTTGGTGACCGCCTAATTTCACGTTTTGGACTTGTGAATTGGCTTCCAAGATCTTGTGATTTAACACAGCTAGACTATTTTGTGGGGCTATGTCAAGTCATTGGTCTATGCGGATAAGCCACAAACGCTTGACCATTTGGAAGACAACATTCGCCGTGTTTTTGCCGATATACGGCCACAAATGTTGGAAAAAGTCATCGAAAATTGGACGTCCAGATTGGACTACATCCGAGCCAGCCGTGGCAGTCATATGCCGAAAATCATATTTAAAATGTAATGCCACAAGACTATCTTTCGAATAAAAAAAATTCATGTCAATCGAATAATACATCGTTGTTTTATTGCAATTTAAAATTCTATACCTCTAAAAAAAACACCCTTTATGAAATAACCTTTTGCATTGTAAATTGAAACCATCTTTCTCTAACGAAAAAGTCACTAAAAATGCCAAGTCTTTGCGAGATGAATGCGATAATACATAATTGCGCAAGTTAGAAATGCATGAAAAATAAGCGCATACCGTAATTTTGTAAACATGAAGTTTGGAGAGGAGAGTGTCAATTGACCGGTTTAAAATTACGAAATCCGTCATCAATAGTAATGATGTTGCTTGTAAGGATAACTTTAATGAAAAATCTATGAGACAATGTATTCTTTAACTATAGAACGTTCGGCCTTTCTCTCTCGATTACCTTTAAACGTCCACCGGTGTCGTTTCGACCCCCCGATATATAAAGTATATAAAATAATTGTAACCACTAAAGAATTGCTGGACTACTGTTACGTAGGGTTTAATTTTAAGATTTTTAATATTATTTCATGTAATTATCATACATCATGACCCTTTTATATCATAAGAAAATGACGCCGATATTATATTTCGTGAATCTTTTTGGATCACTGCTTTGTCACAAAACATTTCGAGTTGCAAATCTTCCAGGAACATAATTAGTACGCGATATCCATTCTGTGTCATCTCTAGAGACATATATAACCGTATTTACTGGAGTATTATAAATTTTATCTGCCCTTTCTTCAGATTCTTCGCAATCACTTTTATTCAATCTTATGTCTTCATTGGAATTTAAATTAGAACACACACAAGACAGTTATCCACCATCCGATTCATTCTGAGAAAGCTTTCACAACAAATTAGTGATTTCATTAGTGCTTAGACCTTTTCTATGAGTCATCGTTTCAGGGTGTCGGCTCTGCAAAAGGTTTGAAAATCGGATGAAATTATTTTTTTACGAGCAGATAAGGAAATACTATTTAACGAAACACTTAGACACAGCAATTTTAGTATAACTGACTCATTTCCGCCGTGAAACTAATAACATTGCATTCAAGGTCAAATAAGTGCATGGTATTACTTCGGGGAAGATTGCTTTCCTAATGGTATCTACTTAGTGAACTATCTTTTACTGAACGACTGCTATTTATAATGATAGATTGCCGTGGTATTGAAATGAAACCGGTGGACGTTCTAAGTATATTTAGTTGTAAAATCTTCCCCAATTAACCTAGAACGACAAAAATTTTCTATGCAATCACCATAGAAAATTATTAAAAATCACGAATTTTTTCAAATTCCCAGCAAAAAGGGGAAAAGAAGGACAAACAAACAAGCTGCGGTGTCCAATCGACACACCAACGGACATTCTAGTGTTAAAATTGTCTTTATTGATGTTCATATTTAAACTAAGATTTGCTTTTGTGTGTTTCTACAAGTGTAATATCATATAATTGATGTTATATCATTTGAGTGTATCATGCTTTCTCTAAACCAACACAAATTCCTAATGAAATGTAGAAAAAAATGTGCGATAACTTAATATGGCAGCGAAAATTAAAATCATTAAGTTTGCCATACTTGTAAGTTAAATGAAATTTGAAATAAATTAATTTTTAATAGTTTAAATGTTTCACATAGAATAGCAGTTAAAGTTATTTTTTAGATATTAAAAATATACAAGCTTAAGGAATATATTCCCCTTTAGTAAACTTAATTATTTTAGTAAGAATGAATCAGACTTATAACAACTTCTTTTTAACTTAATTTTACTTACACTGCTTTAAAGATATTGAATAATTTTTTGCTTAGGAATAAATTAACTCAAATACATACTTGAAACTGATAAATAACAAAATGCAACATTATGAATTTTTTCTTGTTTCATCAAGATAATAACTTGCAATAACTTTGTATGCAGAAAAATGGAAGATGCTGCATACAATCTGAAGCAATTTTAAAATTCATGTTGACCAAAAATGGAAAAAAAATATAGTGGGTAAAGGAGTATATGTGTGTGTGGATACTTCTTTCTAAAATAAGAATAGAAAATAAATTCAACAGATTATTTGTAAAATAGTTTTTTAAATTAAAATAGGCCAACATGTTTCAAAATGTATAATCCACATTTTTCGATGAAAGTACTTTTACAGGAAAAAAGCATAAAATGTGAGTTTTTTTACTCCTTAAAAAATAATTCTGCATTATTTGACAGACAAATTGGAAATTGCAGATTTTATGTGTATTTCTAAGTATAATTTTTTCAAAAATACACGACATAATTATCTCAATTTTTTTCTTTTTTACACCCCACAAGCATAATAACGGAAACGCTATTTAAAAAAAGCACAAGTTGCTGTTATAAGGCGAGGAAAAATTAAAAAAAAATAACAACTATAGCTCCCCATGTTTTTGGTGAATAACGTAATATATTTTATTCCTGTGTTTATTTAATTTGAAAAAAAAGGAAGCGAATGCAGAAACATATATTCTTAGAAACTGACTTGTTTCAATATTTATTAAAATATGAATCTGAAGCCCAAAAGTCTTGAAAAAAATGCTGGTATTAATAAATAAAATAATACTAACATGGCATTTTTTTCAAAAAAGGAAACGTACATTAATTTGATTTCGTTAAAAAGTTTTAGTGCTCAAAAATGTTTTAAAAATCCGATTAGTCATTTTCCTCTCTTAAAATATCTTTTGGTAAATAAACTACACATTTTTATTAAAATGTGTAAAAATCATTTTATTGCTCAATAAATTATGTTTATTGAAGAAGAACAGTTTGATATATTTTGCAAGAACTGTTTCTGTAAATGCAAATTGTCTTAAAAAATTACACCTATTTGCAACTTGATTGTTTTCCGTTCTAATTTACAGTTTCTTGAATTATTGTTTGGTTCAACATTTTGTTTCTGTAGCTGTACTCATTAACAAAAACATCTAAACGTCTTTTTTTCCCTTAAAATTTTAAGCTATTTAAACTTGCTTTATTTACATATTCGTATCATTCTTATCGAATGACACTTTCAATGAAACATCTAAAAAAGTATATAAGTTTTTAAACTTCCCTTTTCATAAGTTTTTTAATAATTTATTAATAAAGGAAAATTAATTTTAATTTAAAATTAGTGTGAAAGTTAGAAATAAATGGATAAAATATATTAAACTTTATGTTTCTTAATTTATAGATAAGAGTCAAGTATTATGAAGTAGTTCGGGGGAGGGGGTAATATGGAATACCAAGCTGAAACTTTGAATCTTTGAAGGGGAAACCTTGAACTGCAGAAAAAAAGAGACCGTCATGAAGTATTGCAGTGAGAGTTGCCCGATTGTTGTTGCCGTACGTCTCACTACAGAACTAAATGCTTTTTGCGATTTTCAAAAGTTTTTTCTGGTAAGTTAACACACATTTTTACTTGCTAGTATACATGTGACTTGAACATTACAGTTAAGTCTAATGTACACTTAAAGAATTATAGATTGTGATACTGTGGTTTTTTAGGCAGTTTACTTACTGCAGTTTCATCCTTAATTTTAAAGGTTCATTTTCCAGGAAGGTGTGTCGGGTATTATGGAATAACTAGTAATCCCTAATACCCGACGTAAAAGGATTATATTCCATAATACCCAACGTAAAATAATAGTATTCCATTATATCAGAAGTAAAAGGATAATATTCCATAATACCCAACAAAATATACTAAATAGAAATAAAAATATAAAATGAGAGTTTGAGATATAATGTTAATACAGCTAAACAATAGTTATTAATTATATAAATAATAGTGAAGCCATATTTAAAACTAAAGTACATCTTTAAAAAATGAATTCTTTGGAATGGAAACAAAACATAAATAACAGGCAAGAAAGCTGGATGTTCTTCCGTAATAACGTGCTCCTAATATGAAAAAGCGTTACAGGATACATTAAAAGAAAAGGTCAAAAAGAAGAAACTAGGGGCTTCAGAACAAAAGAACATTTAAAGACATTTTGTCAGGAAATCAGACCAAACTTCTAGACTTAGGGATGACTCCAGTATTAGACGCGATGAATCGTTCCATTCTGATGGATTATCTGTCATGGACTCCATGCCATCTATTAAAGAACCAGAAAACAAAGATGCTGAATGTATCTTCTGTAACGAAAAATTCTCCGAAAATCAATGAGAGGAAATTTGGATTCAATGATTCAGCTTTTTTCTGTGAATTCATCTTAAATGTACTGGAGCAAAGAAAGAATATTATTTTTTGGATTTTTGTAAATAAACTCAAAACAGAAGTGACTTTCATGTATTCTTAAGGTATCCGACTACGTTCGGAACCATGATTTTGCAAAAGCGTATAAATGGATAATATTTATGATATTTAGTGTCACTTAGAATAGACAATGTATATAAAATTGTTTTAAGAATAATATTACAATAAAAATTATTTAAGTACAATATTTTGACAAAAAATGAACATAGAATGACCTATTTTCAAAATATTCTCCTTTTGTAAAAAATACTTCTCTTATAATAATATTTTGCCTGTATATAGCTCAGACCTCTGTACAGAGGCTCAACTAGAATTTTTGAAATATATAACTTAGAAGTGGGTTTATCCATGTTTTACGACAACAGATAAGAGAAATTTTAAGAAAAAAATGCCGATAATTATTTCAATGAGTTGGAACTCTGAAAATAATGTGAATTTTTTAAAAAATAGTTCAGACTCTCTGGAGAAGTCTTTAATTTATGTAAGCAAAATATTATCATTTTAGAAGAATTTCTTATAAAAGGAGAACATTTTGAAAAAAGGTTATTCTAAGTTAAGTTTTTGCCAAACTATTGTATTTAAATAACTTTTTTCGTCAAAATGTCCTTAAAACATTTTTATACATATATTCTAATCTAAGTGACACTAAATATCACGAAAATCATCCATTTATGCGCTTTTTTAAAATCACGGTTCCAAACGTAGTTGGATACCTTAAGAGTATATACGTTTTAGGAAATCTCAAGTAGTTTTCCAGCGGTTTAAATCATCTATTACATATTAGCCGCCATTTATCATTTTTAAAAAAAATAAACCTCTTATAACAACAAAATAAATAATTTTTTTGATGAGTGATAATTTCTTACAATCGCTTATAGTATATATCCATGATGATGTTGGAGATTTTTTTTTATCAAAAACCCTATTGAAGTTATGTTTAGAAATGTAAATACTGTATTTCTTAATACCCAACTCTCATCTTGTTTACGATATTATGAGCTAACAAAATTCAATCTATGTTAGATTGCATACACGAAATTTTTTATAGCTCTCAGAGCAGCAAGAAGTATCTTTAACGCTTGTATGTCACTCTTTTGAGTTTTAAACATAAAAAATATAATTAAAAAATAGTTCTTCACTAATTTTTTTCTTTAAAACTTTTCATCAAGTTTACATAAAAAAAAAAGGAAATCCCAGAAAAATATTTTTTTGATGCGTTAACAGCTTTAAATGAGTAATTATTACGCTACTGTACCACATGAAACTTACACGACATTTTGTAGAATTTAATAAAAAATCAGCAAAATTAACATTATATTCAAAACATTCGGATAAAATTCTTTTTACTTCTTTTTTTAAGATTTTGCCCTTCATTAATGTTTATATGCTTCCTGTACCATTAAAAGTACATTATTTAATGTAACAAATGCAGTAAAATGAAAATGCATAATCGAACAATAAAAAGTAGAACGTATCTTTAAATATAAACTTATATCTTAATTCAAACAAACACAAACATAAACTAAAGTGTTTCAAAGATACAGCAGGATTCTATAAGTCCCCATCCAGCGATACTAAAGGAGTAGCTAATATATTAGAACACTTTATCTTCGTCACTGAATAACAATTCATTATAATAGATTGCAAGGCTAATCATTTGACAAATCATCTAAAATCCCTCAACAAAGCTGCAATTTATCGTTATTTCCAAAGGTTGATGTATCTGATGTATGTGTATATGTGTAAATGCAGCGAAAATCGTTAAAAACTGCAGTAGAATGCTAACTAAATTCATTGTAATGAAGCATTTACAACATGTGAAATTGGCTATAGTTGTCTACTAAATTTAGAACGAAAGTATGAAATCAGAAATAAAAATCAAGGGATACATCAAATCGTTAACGTGGAAACACACGTCTTTTTTAAGATACATTTAAATTAATATACCTTTGTTTTATACGAATTTTAAACTACTGAATGCTTATTTCACTTGCTTGCTTTTTTAAATTCTTATTTACCTTTTATTATTGCTTAATCTGAGTTTTACATGTAAAATTAATGTTTAACAAATGAATAATTATTTTGGATGTAAAAATAGCCAGTGCAGTGCCATTTTGGGATCTTAAATAAAGGGAACTATTAGTTCTCTTTCTCTCTCTTGAGAACTTGAACAATATATATATCTTGTTCAAGTTTTCAATCGTTAATTAAATACTTTCTATTCATCCGCTCAAGTTCAAACACATTTTTTAAAACTTGTAATGGGTGACACTTGCTGTTAATAATCAGTTTTTTCAAATATTAATTCATTAGTTAAACATAATTTATGTATAAATATTAACAAACAAAAATAATAGTCCAGCACCATATATAAAAAGGAAAGCCGCTCGTCGTGTCCCTGTAGCGCAATGGGTAGAATGTTAAACTTCTAATTGAAAGGTGGTGGGTTCGAATCCTACCTGGAATATCCTAATTTCTGAGAATGTGATTTATAAACTAATAAATAGTAACAAACGCAAAAGTAATTGTCCAACAGTATACATTAAATAAAAAATCGATTTTATTTTGCCACTTAATATTGTGATTCTGTCATATGTATATACATATTTAATATTAATTGTAACTATTTAATAAGAACTAAAATAAAATTTTTCTTTGTTAAACTAAGTAGGAATTGACTTATTTTTTTATATTAATTATTTTTGTAATAACTTGTCTAGGTTAGTATGCAATATTTTTCTTTTTAAGGTAAATCTAATATAGATGACATTTTCTCAAACTTGCTCAAATAACGTCAATAATAATTGAAGCACAAATTTGTTTGCTCGGTTTGTGACTGTGATTCATAGAACGGCTATATAAGATCACGTAAGTGAAAAAATCACTGCAAAGTTGTGAAATATGTGATCACAGTAACTAATGATGTTAAGAAAGGTGCCAATTTTCCAAATTTTGAAAAATATACTAGCCATCACTTAATCAAGTGATATGGAATTTTTTTACTTTTCCGGAAACGTATTTGACTCTTTCACTGCGTACCTTCTTGACGTAGAATTCCACTTTACATTTTTCTAAGTACTTATAAAGAGAAATGTTTTTTGAATACTTGCAAACTGACTGTCAATTATAGTACTCAAAAGTAATTTATACTACAAAAAATTATAAAATAACTCCTATTTTGAACACATTTAAGAATATTTCGTATTGAATAATCGTTACTTTAACCCCATGTATTTCACAATATTTAACTATATTACTATTAAATTAATTCCATTGCTGATACATTTTGTTTAAAAATGATTCATATATATATCATCGAACTTTTTTTCAATTTCCAATCGTAATTTTGAAAGAATTAAGTATTATTATACAGAAAATAATCAGTAACATTTTTTAAGTTTCTAAAAATTTACTTTATTTATGATAAAACTTGCAATGGAAATCTACGCATAAAATTAAATTTTGTTAATTTCATTTGATTTAATTTTACACCATTTTTTGTATAAAATATTTAAAATTAACTGCATGCTTTGAGCAAAGAAAATGAATAAAAATACAAAGAAAAAGAAGTGTCAGCAATAAAATTGAAAAATGATATAAGTGATAAAATTTTGTTTGGAAAAAAATCTTATGGTTATATAAATGGGATAGTTTTTGTTACATTTTACAAACATATGTAATGTATGCAATTTTTTTTTTATTGAAAACAATTATAAAATCCCCGTGCACCACAAAGTATCACACGGGGCTTACAGAAGTAAGTATTAAACACACATTCAAGGGAAATAAACAATTAAAAAAATGAAGTTAAGAAGGATTACAAACAGTTACAACAAATTTACAGAAATTATTGAAAGCACTTCTGGTGGAAAGAAATTGGTGAAAATTTGGTGGCCAATTAATGTTGAGTCTCTTGAACGCCAGTCTTATGATCTTTCTCTCTCTGACATACTTGGAACACAGAAGGATCACATGTTCTACATTTTCCTTGCCACCAATATTACTGTCACAGAAAGATGAAGGAGCTAAATTAAATTTGTTCATTTAGCAATGTATGCAATTTATAGCATGATAATTTTGAACACAAATATTAGTATTTCAGAGTGATTTATAAATGCAATAACTTTGAAATATGTTCTTTAAAATTATAACTGTAATTCAACAAATCGTATATCCATCATAATAAAAACATTAATCTTTAGAATTCTATTGTGGATAAAACTCATATTTTCCTTAGACTTTTTAAATAAAAATCTTATGTATTTCAAACGTTGTGTGTAGTTAGGAACAACTCAATAATAAGATCATTAAATAATTTTTTAAATAGTTTATTGTATGAGTGACATAAAGTATAAGAGGAAAATTTGTGGATTTTATAGTTAAATATGAGGCCCTTATAGTTATACATTAATGAGATTTCGAGTGATTGTTTATCAACGCTGCACTGTAAGGATTCACGAAGGATATTGGCCTTCATAAAATGGATCATGTGTCAAATGACGAAGACGCCTCCTGAGATGACTAAAAAATCTATATAAATCTAACTAAATCAACGGGATAAATAAACTTATCTTGGTTAGACTTGTGTTAATTATTTCTTATGGCTTTGATACTTATTACCACGTTGGGTTCAACCCGAGAACTCGTATCAAAATGAAAAAATTTTCACCCACCCTCACAACATTTAAGAAGATACAGGGGTGTTAATTTTGTCTCGAAGGGTTAAAATGTAAACAATTTTAAAACAGTTATAATTATTTTAAATTTGAATTAAATAATTCGAATCCTTTACACATTATTTAAATGGGATTGTGGCTTCTAAATGTACAAAAAGTTAGAAATATAATCATAATTTAAAATATTTTAAGCATAGAAAAATTCTGTAATAAATATTAAGTAATTTTTACGTTGCGCGCACTATTTTTTTAAATAGTAGCTTCTGATGTATAAAACTTTATAGGAATATAAAATTTATCTTACTCCTTAAGCCCTACATCTTTTAAGAATATAATATATTTTTGTATTTAGAAATATTTGACAAATATTGAAATATTTTTTTTAAAAAATCGGAAATGTATTTTTTAAATTTTTAAAAAAATATAATTTATTTTTCTACTTATATAAAATTACTATAGTGTAATAAGGATACATTTAACTTTATAAATCAACTTATAGATAGTATTTAAAGCTATTATTTTAGAAAATAGCATGCGTAACGTAAAACTTAATTAATATTTATTACAGAAATATTACTTATTTTCTATACTTATAATTTTTAAAATGATGATTATGTTTTAAATATTTTACACTTTTCTGAAGCTCCATTCCATTATAAATAATGTGTATGAGATTCGAGTTATTTAATTTAAATTTAAAAGATTTACACCTGTTTGAAAATTGTTCATATTTTCAGCCCTCTAGAGAAATCTAACACCCCTGAGACCCTTAATAACGTGCATTAAATCCTCTACATAGCGAAACTTAAGTGGTACTAGCCTCAAAATGCATGACACACCAATTAGAAGTCCGTAAATCTGATCACTAGGCTATCACGGACTCGACTTGAAGGGAAAGTACATGTGAATAAGACATATAGCTTCTATTACTAATCTCGAAAGTCTGGAGATAAAAGACGAGTTTTAAAAAAATGGTAACCCAATGATGAATTTAACAACACGTATCCTACTCCAGTGTTCTTAAAGTTAACATCATGTTCTTAAAGTTAAATGATGTCATGCAAGGACCGCGCAAACATCAGTGAGTATGAGGGGATTCACAAACTAGAATAAAATCTTGTAGAGTAAAATATTAATCTATCACGTAAGTAAAATTTATTTTGAGATAAATTCTTATCATCTGTATAACACTATAAAATCCGTAATTTCGATTACACTTAAACATCCACCAGTGTCATTTTGACACCACGATATATAAAATAATTGTTTTAACTAAATAATTGCAGGACTACTGTTCAGTTGAGTTGAGTTTTAAGAGTTTTTAATATTATTTCATGTAATTGTCATATATATTACGATCCTTTATGCCATAAGAAACTGACGTTGACATTATGTTTCCCAAAGCCGGCTGGACCACTGCTTTGTGGCAAAACATTTCGTGTAGCAAATTTCCCAGGAACATTACTATTATGCCGTATCCATTCTGTGCCGTCCCTAAAGACATGCATATCAGGATTTACTGGAATATCATCACTTACATTTGCTCTTTCTTCAGATTGGTCACATTTATGCAACCTTATGTCTTCATCGCAATCTAAATTAGAGCAAGACAGCTAACCACCAACTGATTCATTCTCAAAAAGCTCTCGCAACAAATTAGCAATTCATCAAAGCTTGAACCTTTTGTACGAGACATCGTTTAAAGGTGTCTGCTATGCACTAAGTTTGAAAATCGAATGAAGTTTTTTTATGAGCATATAAGCAAACACTATATAACGAGACACTTAGACACAGCAATTTTAGTATAGTTGAATAATTTACCCTTTGAACGCAATAACACTGCATTCAAGGTCAAATATATAAATGTGAGACAGAACTTTGTGAAGTTTGTTTTACACAGATAGTATTTACTTATTAAATTATATTTTGCTGAACGACAACTATTTATAACGTTAAATTGCCTTGATGTTGAAATGACACCAGCGGACATTCTAGGTATAATTAGTTGTAAAATCTCTTCTAGTTAACCTAAAATTACAAACCTCTTTCTGCGTAATCACCAGAGAAAATGATTAAAAGTCCCAAAAAGGTTTAAATTTTCTACAAAAATGCGGAAAGGAGAACAAAATAAACATACTCCGGTTTCCAATCGACAACGACGGACGTTCAAGTGGTAACGGATTTTTCCTACATCCCCAATACATTAAATCTCTAAAAGAATCTAGCTTGGAAAACTTTTTTGGAAATATGAGTCAAATTGTAAGGAAAACAAAATAACTATGCTATCAAAGAGCCATTTTTACATAAACATCCTCTTATACAAAGAGCCATCTACGCAAAGGGCGTTTTATACAAAGAGCTTCTTATACAGAGTCACATACAAATGTACAGGAGGGGAAAGGGAGCCTTCGGTAGCATTAGTGTGATTAAAACTGCTGCACTCCATTTAACATTTTCTTTTATAATATTTAAATAAAGATTTGCACAACATTGTATCCATTCCTTCCAAAATGAAGATCTTTCGAAGATATTTTTATAGTTCTATGGATTAATGCAAGGATAACCAATGTCACATTACCTTAGTGTTGGAATTAAAGATTCCAAACATCGTGAAAAAAGTTCCTACGAATAAATACTGCTAGAAATTTATTTTGAAATCTCATGTTTACATTTATAATTAAAATTAACTTTGATTGATCCTGTATATAAAAGTCATTTCAACTCTCTTTTTTATTAACGATTAAACATACCACTAAATACAGAATGAGTTTTTCTCACTTCTGTTTGGGGTTTATGTGCATCTCTTACTCATTTTCAAGGATGCTGTGTAACTCATGTATGTAAATAAGTAAACATTCCAGCAAATCTGTTAGAGCTCGTGTTCTTAGTTTTTCTGTTGCTACATTTCTTCCAGAATACATATAAATTAGTCTTGTACTATAAAACAACTTTTAATATTTTCATTGATTCACAATACACTTAGTCAAAAAAGAATAATTTAGGACAAAACTCTTAAGCCTGTCAACTGCTTAATTTTATACACAAATAAATTAAATCTTTTCAAAAGATAGTTATGAAGGAGGAACAGAAATAAATAATTTTTAGTACATATAATATTTTTTTAATAATTCATTTAGCCATAATTTTGAAGAGCAGCAACCGTCTATGCCAGTGATTCCCAAAGTGGTTTATATAGACCCCCAGGGGTTTGTGAAGAACTGAAAAGGGTCCACGTTAGTGAAAATATAATTTGGGAGTCCATAAGGGGTGGATGGGGTCTAAGATAGTGACTTTCATTAAACCAGAGCCTGACTTTGATTTTAAAAGAATATTCACCTATTTAAGAGATTTACATGAAAACAAAATTTATCTTTTAACGGATTTATTTACTATATTTAATGAGGTTAATCTGCAGTTATAAGGACCATCTTTTCAGTGTTTCTTGCTAGAGAATTAAGATAAAGAGTATGATATTGGACGTCCCGAATTTTCCCAATTTTTCAATTTGTCACAGACAATCTGCCAGAAAAAGGACGTTTTAACCTAAGTGCCAGGATATAAATGCTCTTTATTCAGCTTTTGATTGATTGAATATTAACGTCGCACTGTTCAGCTACACGAGGGATTTTGGCGACGGACCACGTAATTTTGAACCATGGTCAAGTGACGTGGACAACACCTGAGCTGGCACCCCTCTCTCCTAACTACCACACCACACCAACGGGAAACCGTTTCAGCTCTCGACAGATTTAACGTGCATCGCTGCCCTACACGGCGGGTCTTTAGTGGTACTGGGCTCGAACCCGTGACAAATCAAGCCACGGTCCGATACCTATACCACTCGGCTACTGCGGCCACTATTCGGCTTTTGAAACTAGGTTATAAAATGCTTTAACTATGGTATCACCACATTAGGCAATGAATCTATATGGTCGCATTGAAAAAAGAACAAATGTCAGATTATAAGAAGAACTGAACGGAATAAAAGCCCTCAAGAAGATCTTAAAGTGAAGTTTTGGAAGCACCAGAATGGACGAAGATTACAGAATCATTCGTCCCATGAAAAGTGTTTGTTGTGCAGTTACCTTATTCAACATTTATTTTATGTATTGAATAAATTTTAATTTAATTAATTAACATGTGTGTACCTTAAATTTTAAAAACTATACTTCATTACAATTAGAATTTTTAACCTTTTAAAGTAAGTAGCGTATAACAGAGATGACAAAAAGGCATTTAAGTTGATAAATTTGCAGAAATTCAATATTAGGTAAGTAGGAATCTACCCTAAGCCTAAAAACATGACAATGGGTCTCTGAGGCTTAAAAGTTTGAGTATCTAGCCGTAGCCGTGGTTTGTCGACCCTAATCTTGTACAAGGATAATGGAGTTAGATTTTATCTAGATAGTTGTAGATGGATAAAATATAAGCTCTTATGCTTTATATTTATTTTATGTAACAAAGAATCCCCAGGTGCAAGCAAAATCCACAGTCAACAATACACAAAATGAGAAAAAAGAGCATCTTTTATGAAATATTTTATTTTTTGAAGAAATTCTATAAAAGACGTTCCACTGTGTTAATGGCAACAATTTTCGATTGTCGGAAGTGATCATAATGACATAGGGGATGTACTTCAAGAAAAGTTTAAAGCGTCTCTTTTGTATTGAAGAAATAATCAAAATCTCAGTGCCCCCAAAATGAAGAGCTTGTTTAAGATGCAAAACTTCTCTTTATTGACAACAAACTGTAAAGTAGGGAAACGACGAAGGCTTGAAAGAATCTGAGACTTTAAACATCGATTTTCGTTTTTGTTGAAATTGCCTTCAAACTCTAAATTTTCATTTTTTACTGTAGTTTTTCGCTTCAAACAAAGTTTTTAGACTGATTACTACTTGTTGTGTAAATATTAATGGAAAATAATATACTTTTTTTAAAAAAAAATGGTTTTGTATATTTCTTTTAGGAAACTGAAAACAAAAATGCATTACTTCTTTTGTTTCACTTGTGAAATTTTTTCTTATGGTTTAGAAATTAATCTGTAGCAGAAATTAAAATAAAATATCATCTAACTTTGAGAAGCACAATGATGGCCTTTTTTTCTTTAACACTTTCTATTTATTTTGCTGCAAAGAATAATTTTAAGTAGAACTTTATGAAAATTTAAAAGGCGCAAAAAATTCGCATACTGAATCAATGAAAAAAATTCAGCTTATTATGAATGACTCCATCCATCTGGCAATTTTATTCACTAAATATATATATATCTAAAAATTATATACTTAATTTATCAGCTGGTAAATTTTTTGTTACTTGTCTATTTTAGTGATTAAGTGTTTTGTTCAATTCCTACTATTAGTTCACATTCTCGCTATATATATATATATATATATATATATATATATATATATATATATATATATATATATATAATCCAATATAAAAATTTTTTCAATATATAATCATATACATATACATACACATATATATATAAATTTATACATATATATACATATATACAAATATATAAACAAAAATATAAAAATAAACATATAGTTATATACCTAAGATAACTAAAATTAGGAAGAAAGCACATAGTATAAAGACAAACTCCTGGCCTTAGGAACCAGGATTGCAGGTTTAAACAAGTTTTGCGGGGCCAACCTTCACCTGTAATTTGTCATACTATGTACCAAGAGGAAAGGAAAGAATTATATATGTAGAATTTAAATATTAAAAAATCATTAAACTAAATAAAATAGGAACAAAAACATAACCAACTAATTCGGAGTTAAAATGATGGCCAAGAGTGCAATAGCGTGTTCCCGCCAAATAGGGGTGAGAGCAGAACCGCATAAAATTAATTGCGATACGATAATAAGAAATATATATATACTTTTAAAAAATCATAAAAATAATAATCATATAAAATTAGCGTAAAATATAAAAGAAACTCAAAAATATATATTAAATTTTTTTAATAAGCATGTGGTGCCATCTATTTAATAATTGTAGAATAAATTAAATATTGTCTAAATTTAAAAAAAACATTACAAAACATAATAACAGTAAATAATTACAGTAATACAAATTGTATCATAAAAAACCATTATAAATATAATTACAAAGAAAGTTAGCAGGATATCCATGCTCAATACAGTGATAAAAATTTTCTTTTAAGATTAAAAAAAATATTAGCTTTATCGCTAACTAATACATTATTGCGATAAAGTTAAAAATAATATTTCTATATATAGATATTGATAAATTAGAATTCCAGTAAGGCACTTTGATGATATTAAAATTAAAGGCATCTCTTTTATAAATATTACTATGTAGTTTCAAATCCTTAATATACAGAGATACATCTAAGTAATTTGTTTTGATTGGATTATTTTTAATTTTAACTAAGTTTAAGTAAGACGGATAAAAATTAATAATGAGATTTAAATTATCATTTTTACCAAAAATAATTAAATCATCAATATATCTAAAAATGTAGTAGTCATTATTAATAACATAATTATATTCATAAAAATGTAAATAAAGATTAGCCAAACTATTACTAGCTGGGCCCCCTTGTGGGAGTCCTTTCTTTTGTTTATATAAAGAACCATTAAAAAAATTGATGTAATTTTCTTTTAAGACAAAATCTATGAGAGTTTTAAATTTGTTAAAATTAATATTAAGGTTATGCATACTGTGGTTTTCTAAAATTACTTTAATAATATATCATATAAATCAATGGAATTGAAAAGATCTTCAAAGTCATAACTATGAACTGAATAAATATTTCTATTATTAAAAAAATCTATAATCTCTTTACTATTTTGAATTATAGCTTTATTACATTGCTGATTAATAAAGTTTTGTATAATATTATGAAGTAATTTGCCTGTAGTAGTAATATATGTTCTAAAACCATTTGTCAAAGTTCTAAATTTAACCGGACTTTTATGAAATTTTGGAGTTAAAAAAATATATGGATACTTTTAATTTTAGGAATACAATAACCTAATTTTTTATAAATAGCAATAATACGATTACTAATTTCATTATGTGACAAATCTAATTTTAAAAAAAACCATTATTAAGAAAGTTATCATAAAGAATATTATAATAAAAATACTTACAAAACACAGCATAGTTACCAGGTACTTAATCAATGTAAACTATGATAAAATTCTTTTATAATTCATAAATTTTCTGTTTTATATCTTTAAAAGTAGTTTAATATTGAGAATGGTAACTAAAATTCATAAGGGCTTTTAAAATATTGTATTTATACTCATCAAATGCCTGAATAGGTAGTCCAAATTTAATTGCAGATTTTGTAATAAAATTATCTATATCTTTAATAATTTGTTTTTTAACAGTATTGTTGTTATTAGAAACATTTAATCTAAAACTAGTGTCTTTATTCATTATATCTTTTAAAATATTATCATTGATTATGTCTAAGTTGCCAGTAACTACATGTTTATGATGACCATCAATAAAATCATTATAGTTTTTACATATACAATCTTCTATATTAATAGAGGGCGAACTATTGTTGTAATTAAAGATAAATCTACCCATCATTTTGTTATATTTAAAAGCTTTCTTTACAACCACCTTTCTAACCGGAAAAAGTGACAAATGTCTATTAAATACATTAGAAAAAGTTAATTTTGTCAAAAGTTTTATTCATGAATAATAAAGTGCAGCATTCTGTAATAGGTTCATTAATTTTCTCAACATTAATATTGAATTTATTAACTAGATAGTTAAGAATGTCTTTAATAATGTGTAGTGCATGACAAACCTTTAAGGAATCATTATTTAAGGATTCATATAACAATGCAATTTCATGTTTATTAAGACCAAACATGAAGTATTTGATCTTCTTGATATTAAAGTTTTTTTCAAAATCATCAATAAGAGCTCTAATATTGTCATTTAATGAATTTTTATCTCTATTTTCCTTTTTAGTTCTATTACTTCTAGATTTTCTTTTAGAAATATTGTTTAATTTATTATATATATATATATATATATATATATATTTATATATGTGTGTGTGTGTGTGTGTGCGTGTGTATGTACATATATCTTGTGTGTGTTCAAATTTTCAATCGTTAGTAAAGTACATTTTATTCATCCACTGAAGTTCAAATACATTTTTTTAGACTTATAGTAGATGATACTTAATGAAAAAACTCTTTTTTCAATTATTAAATAATTTAAGAAATTTTGTTTTTTTAATTTTCAACTTATTCTGCGTTATTCCTGACAAAATTAGGATTAACTGCAACAGATGGTGCTAGTAAGGTTTTCCAACAATTTTTTTATTGGCTTCAAGCGCATTTTTGTAAATTTGTAGTGGATGACACCTGATGTTAATACAGATGTTCAAATATTAATTAATTAAATTTAATTGACTAAAATAAAATTTTTCTTTGTTGATCTAAGTAAAAACTGACTTAATCAGCTTTTCTTAAAATAGTTTGTTCAACGTTGTACTCTGAAGGTATCCGACTACGTTCGGAACCGTGATTTTAAAAAAGCCCATAAATGGATAATTTTCATGATATTTAGTGTCACTTAGATTAGAATATATGTATAAAATTGTTTTAAGAACATTTTGACAAAAAAATTTATTTAAATACAATATTCTGGCAAAAAATTAACTCAGAATTAACTTTTTTTAAAAATGTTCTCCTTTTATAAAAAATGCTTCTAAAATAATAATATTTTGCTTATATAAAGTAAAAACTTCTCCAGAGAGTCTGAGCTCAAGATAGCTTTTTTTTTGAAAAATTCACATTATTTTCAGATTTACAACCCATTGAAATAATTATCGGCGTTTTTTTTTTAAATTTCTCTCCTCTGTTGTCATAAAACATAGATAAACCCACTTCTAAGTCATATATTTCAAAAATTCTAGTTGAGCCTCGGTACAGAGGTCTAAACTATACACAGGCAAAATATTATTATACTAGAAGCATTTTTCACAAAAGGAGAATATTTTGAAAATGGGTCATTCTATGTTCCTTTTTGTCAAAATATTACACTTAAATAATTTTTTATTGTAATAATATTCTTAAAACAATTTTATATACATTTTCTAATCTAAGTGACAGTAAATATAAATATTATCCATTTATACGCTTTTGCAAAATCAGGGTTCTGAACGTAGTCGGATACCTTAACATGAAATACGAGGTGTGACACATAAAGAAAGAGACTTTTTCAATAAATCATTGTTCGTACAGAAGCAGTTCTCCGTGACATTATCATTTTCAAAGTAGTTCTCTTCGGCATTTACATACTTCTGCATTAGGTGCTGCCATTGTTGGTAGCAGTTCTGGAATGAGGTTTTTGAAAGGCCGTTCAGGAGATTCTCCGTTTTTGCCTGAACCTCTTCAACTGAGACAAAATGAGTTTTCTTTAAGTAAGATTTAACTGTAGTAAATAAAAAAAAGTCGCATGGGGCCAAATCAAGGGAATATGGAGGATTCCTCATCACAGTAAAAGATTTTTCTGGTCAGAAACCACTTGACAGATCGAACAGTGAGAGAAGGGTGCATTGTTTTGCTGCAACATGCATAAATCACTTAATGATTCTGGTCTTTTTTCATCACCCACAATGTTCCTTCCGTCTGAAAACCGCCTATGTCATTCAAATACATGTGCACGAGGCAAGTTTTAACCTCCATAAACCTCGGTTAGAATTTCAAATGTTTTCGTGGCTGATTTCCTAAGTTTCACAAGAAACTTGATGCTGATTCGACATTTTCCCGGCATGATACAGTTGCGCGTGTTCACTCAATGACGCTGTACTCTTAACTAATGTGATCTGTTAAGGTGAAACTGGCCACGTGGATAGAGGAGATGTGTGGGATGGCTTCGCCAAAACAGTTGTTGCCACCTACATTCTCTTTTCAAGTTACACACTTAGTCTAATTTTTTCTGTGTTACACCTTGTATTTCCCTTCTGGGAATGAGGAAAATACGGGAAACACTAGTCGGCAGGCGAGATTTGATAGGGATGAGAATTTAATGAGAGACGGTTTCACATGATTTATAGAAAGTAGCACAACTTGGCCTTGAAATACTCTCGTAATAGCCTGTGACGCGAGCTAATTTTATTTATCTAAGCCACTTTTCTTGTGCACCTCTACAAACTCTACGAAAACATCTCACCTCCTATCAGTTTTGCTTTGCAATTCGGTGACAAGTACATCGAAGTGTCAGTAAAAATCAATGACTTTGGTCCGGGGTTTTTTCTGTTTAACTCTTTCATGCTTCGTGGTACATATGTTGTACCTCTAAATCTTATTCGTTTATTGTTAGTAGGTACATAAAACGTACCTCTTGTTTGATTGCCTCAGAAATGGATTCTAGATGATACTTTCTATGAACCACTATAGAAGTCAACTCCTAGCAGTTACTTAAGTTTGCAACAAATGTCAGAAGCTAATTGTATGCAATGGGTTTAAGCAGCAATTCCTTTTTTGATCAGCTGTGAGTCTGTTGAGGGGTATTTTTTGGAAGTAACTGTATAGTGTATTTTTTAAGTATAAATGCAATCGATTTTAGTGATATTTGATATAAATCAGATAAGTACATACATTAAGCAACTACATAAGTCAATATTACAATATTTAGTACCTCACATGTGTATTGCTAGTAAAAAATATGAGAGTCCAAAAAATGTACCACTACACTATTGAAAGTCATTTTTTTTACAAATACAAAATGCATTCCGCTTATTTGTTAGCAATAATGCACATGTTTATCGTTCCAGATAGATTTGTTGTAAGTTACATTTTTTAAAAAATAGTAATATTTATTACATAATAGTACATACAAAATTACACAAATGTCCTGAATGAGCTATAGCTGGAATTCAGGAAAAAATAAAAGCAACACACACACTAATATACTTATTTTATATGTTCACTAAATAAAAACAAGATAAAATAAAATAATATATAGAATATAATATTTAAAATTAAAACTAACATTAAGTAAATTAGGGCTATACTAAAATTAAGCTTACAGTATTAGATTAGGGAAATCTGAAAATGTTTTAATATAAAGGATGGGCACAGTATAAGATGAAGAAGTGTATTTATTTTCCAACCGTAAATTAAGTAGTATTTATAACCGCAAGAAATAAGCGCCAGTCAACCAGTAGAAGTGTTCATATCAAGCATAAGAAGTCCTATTGCCTCACAAAAACACGCCTGGAGAGTTCCGCCCACCAGTCCAGAAAGATCCACGTGAAGACGATGTGCTGCTAGCAGCACAAAAGCAATCCAGGCTCATACAGAATGGATATGTTGTGTCTGCAAAGTTCCATTGTGCATAGGGAAGAAAAAATCATGTTTTCAGAACTATCATACTGTTAGAAGCATGGTGGTACAAAATGTATACCATCTATTTTTTAAAACTACTGACACCTTTTATATATTTGATAAAAGAGTTTAATATTATTAACATATACCAGCTTTTGTTCAATAATTATAGTTTTGTGAGGTTTATCTAAAATATTTTCCTCTAGTGCAGGGGTACTTAACCTTATTTTCTGCTGAGCTGCATACATATGTCAGCTATTTCACGCGGGCCGCAACATGAGGATAAATGGAGGAGGGGGAGAAATTCTATAAGACCAAGATATTATTGGAAATTTAAAATGTGGAAAACTGATCCAAATATATACACTGCTGGACAATTGCTAAGGACGGATAACACTATCATCCATAGCAACCACAAAATGAAAGGAAGCAAAATGTGGAAAATTAGAATAAATGCGGGATATTAGTAAGAAGAAGTATGAGTATGCAATTCTTTTCCACGTCTGTTCATCACATGATAGCGTTCATAAGAGCTTTAAAGGTTTCGACGCGTGTGGACAGTTGTTGTTTCAAGTCAAAGTTTTACAGGAAAGATTTAACAGACGAACTTAAAATTTTTGGCATGTGTTCCCGACATCACATAGATGATTTTATGCGTGGCCGAATTACTGGAAAGATCGAAGAAGGGCGAAAAATAACAGATGTCGCCAGGGAGTTCGACATCACTCACAGCGTTGTTTCACGGCTGTGGAAGTCATTTAAAACTACTGGAATGTGTAGTAGACGGCACGGGGGAAATCGTGTTAGAAGTACGACGTCTGCAGAAGACAGATATATCGTCCTATCAGCAAAAAGGAACAGGCGCACCACAGCTCAGCAGGTGGCAAATCAGTTTCTTGCTGCCTCAGGAAAGCAGATCTCCCGAAAAACTGTTGCCAGACGTTTGAGGGGAGGAGGACTATACGCACGCAGACCTGTTGTGTGTGTCCCATTGACCAGACAGCACCGTACTGCCCGTATGCAATGGTGTCGTTAGTATCACAATTGAACTGAAAAGGACTGGGCATGCGTACTTTTCTCAGATGAGAGTAGGTTCAGTCTGTCATCGGATTGTAGACGCCAACTGATCTGGCGTGAGAGTGGTACTGCTTATCGTCCAGAAAATATCCAGGAAAAGGACCGATATCCGACATGCAGTATCATGGTGTGGGCCGGCATCATGATCAATGGCCGCAAGCTCCTACATGTGGTTGCGAATGGGACTATGACGGGCCAACGATACATTGATGAAGTTCTACTTCCTCATGTTCGTCTTTTCCGTGGTGCTGTAGGTGATAAATTTGTTTTTATGGACGACAACGCAACATGTCATCGAACACTCGCTGTTCAGGATTGTCTAGACAGCGAGGGTATTCAACGTCTCGTATGGCCAGCGCGTTCTCCAGATCTAAACCCCATTGAAAATGTGTGGGATGCTTTGGAGAGGCAAGTTGCTGGTCGAAACTATCCTCCGATAAATAAGAACACCCTCATCCGGGCACTCACAGAGGAATGGGATAAATTGCCTCAACAGCTGCTGGATAATCTTGTGCAAAGTATGGTACGACGTGTGGAATGTTGCATCACACTCCACGGTGGACATATCCTGTACTGATACCTTTCTTTAAGGTGCCTGCTGACTTTTAGATGCATTGTTCCATTTCTCCGTACGCAGATCAAATGAACATTTTTTTTTCTCTCAGATGTTTCATAGCTTTTGTACTTTCCAGAACAATAAATATTCTTTATTCTAATGTCTGAACAGTGTGGCAACTATATTTTATCTTACTAGGCCTCATGTCTCGCTTAATGTTATGCTACATAGCAATTTGTGATCCATCCTTATCAATTGTTCAGCAGTGTATATTACAACTTCTATTTTGCTTTTTTTAATTATAATTTTATATATTTTTTATTTCTGTCGTTAACACTAAATTAGAAGCATTTACGAAACACTCCTTCACAATTTCTGCATCAGTGAAAAGTTTCATATAATTACCAATAATGTAACAAACTTCATAGGATATCTTTATTACAACTGTGATATTACCACTGACAAAACACTCTTTGTTGCTGTTGCAAAGATTATTCAAGAAAAAAAAAGCCTATTTATCACCTCTTAAAAGGGATCTTCGAGAAAAAGTGCCTTTGGATGATACCTGTTTATTGGTATTTTTTAAATACAGCACTTTCGCGTGACAAATCAAACACAATTACTGATCCATGTTTGTTTTTCACAAGTCTACCTCCCAATCGTCTTCAAACGATCTATTTTCTTCAAATATTTTTCGTATGCAAGACATGAAAGACATTAGAAAATTACTTCCACCCATACAAGTGTGGCCACTCCCTTTGTGTCTGTTATCACTTACCGTAACTATTCGAAATAGAAAAAGGATATCAGTTCGCATCCGTATGACACCAGCAGCTAAAAGCAAAAATGATATATTTGATTTCTTGACAAAGAAATTCCCACCAAATTTTTAATACAATGTTCTTAAATAAGTAAATTTCTCAGAGCAATGGGCCATGACCGGGCACGTAAAAAGGCTCGGTGGACCGCATGTGGCGGCCTGCACGTTGAGTATCGCTGCTTTAGTGCATTATTTTTGTCAAAAATTTAGCACATGGAAGAGTAGAAAAGAATTTTCTTTCGAGAGCACACAATGGCAAAGAGCTCAGAAGGAAAGCAAACTGCCGATTCTTTACGGTGCTTCTTAAGGCTGCTGATCAAAAGCAGAAGACGAAAACAGAATTCCGTAAATATTTGGGTATTTCTAAATTTTGCATTAAGTTTCATTAAGTTCTTGAGAATGTTTTTGTTTCATTGATTTGTATTAAATACATGCATATGTGCAGATCTGTGTAAATAAAATGTACTCTAATAAACTTGAATATATTTACATATATATTACAGTATCCTTTAACACGAAAAAATTGTTCAGTCCCCTCGATTTCGTGTTAAACGATTTTCACTGTATTTTGATAATTGAAATGCATAGAGCTATTTATTTTTCTTATAGGTACAACGAAGATGCCATATTTACCCATTCTTTGAATGAAGAAATATCGTTATTCTTTTACGGAACATAATTTTAAATTAGGGATGAAACTCAAAGTAGTAAATAGATAAGTATCGTGTAGATACAACTTTTCCTAACTTTTATTTTTGTTTTTTAAAATACTCTCCTCTAAACTGAGAAGTGGCCGCGGTAGCCGAGTGGTATAGGTATCGGATCGTGGCTTGCCTTGTCACGAGTTTGAGCCCAATACCACTGAAGACCCGCCCTGTAGGACAGCGATGCACGTTAAATCTGTCGAGAGCTGAAATGTCCTCCCGTTGGTGTAGTGTGGTAGTTAGGAGAGGGAGGTTGCCAGCTCAGGTGTCGTCCACGTCCCTTGACCATGGTTCAAAATTACGTGGTCCGTCGCCATGAGTCCTCGTGCAGCTGAACAGTGCGACGTTAATACTCAATCAATCAATCTACACTGAGAAAATATATCGTCATTTTTTTCTATTATTTATATGGTTATAAGATTCCTTAAATAAAGAATATGTACAAACTTACAACTTAAACTAATTACATTTTTTATTTTTATTTTAACATAATCTGGGAATAGTTAACATAATCCTTCTTTAAGGTCTCTTTCGTTGAAATAATTTTCATTTGACGCTTAAAATACTATTTGCAAACGTCCTAAAAAGCCTTCTTTTAAATGAACTGTACAACATAACCAAGCTAGAAATCTCAATAATAGCTAACGAAAATTTTCAATATGCCTGAATTATAAATTTTGATGAATAAATACAAAATAAATACTTATGACTTAATGAATTTGTGAATGCCAACTGAGTGGCGTAGTTGGTTAGGCGCTGGCCTTGTACGCCCAAGTCTGTGGGCTCGACCCTGGTCCAAGTCGTTGGATTTTCATGCTGTAAAAAATCGACAGCGGCCATGTTGCATGATTATGCGGCATGTGATAAAGATGCCTATTTTGCTACGGTGCTCTCGGAAAAATTAAATCACTCGGTCGATTTCCCTTCATTAGAGCTTAGGTGTCTCCCTTTGAGGAGGAAACTGGGCTTTTCAAAATTATGTTGTGGCAATTGGCATCCACCTATATGACGAAACTGTAAAAAGTGATACCAGCATCCATGGAATGTACTAGGTCTGAAATAGTAATTACCTATTCGCTGCCCCATTTGAAAGAAAAAATAAATTTATTGATTAAAAGTTCATGAAGTATATATATATATATATATATATATATATATATATATATATATATATATATATATATATATATATATATATATATAACATTTTCGAGATGTTGAATAGTTAAATTTTAATCAAGCAATTTTGCATCAATAGAATAAATATAACTACGTTTTTATAAATTCAGTGTTTCATGAAAATTGGAATGTTTTTAATGCTACGCGTATTTTTCAAGATTAAGAAATTTATCTTTCAACTTTACTTCGATGAACCTGACAATTCTAAACTATTTATGTAAGACACTCTTTATACGTTGTTAATATTATTAAAATGAATTTTTTAAGGTATCCGACTACGCTCGGAACCGTGATTTTGAAAAGCGCATAAATGGATCATTTTCATGATATTTAGCGTCACTTAGATTAGAATATATGCATAAAATTGTTTTAAGGACATTTTGACAAAAAAAAAATATATTTAAATATAATATTTTGGCAAACAATTAACAAAGAATAATCTTTTTTCCAAATGTTCTCTTTTTGTGAAAAATGCTTCTACTATAATAATATTTTGCCTGTATATAGCTCAGACCTCTTTACAGAGGCTCAACTAGAATTTTTGAAATATATAACTTAGAAGTGGGTTTATTCATATTTTACGACAATAGAGGGGATCAAATTAAAAAAAAAAACGCCAATAATTATTTCAATTGGTGGTAAACTGAAAATAATGTGAATTTTTCAAAAATTCTAGTTGAGCCTCTGTAGAGAGATCTGAGCTATATACAAGCAAAATATTATTATAATAGAACCTTTTTTCACAAAAGGAGAACATTTGGAAAAAAGATTATTGTAAGTTAATTTTTTGTTAAAATATTATATTTAAATAATTTTTTTTGTCAAAATCTTCTTAAAACAATTTTATGCATGTATTCTAATCTGATTGACACTAAATATCATGAAAATTATCTATTCATGGGCTTTTTTAAAATCACGGTTCCGAACGTAGTCGGATGCCTTAATGCTGTAAATGTGATATTTTTTTTATAAGTACTTAAAATGTAATAAGAATTTTGAAATTTAATCTTAATTAACAGCACTTTCTTTCCCTTTTAAAACGATTTCCAAAACATTAATTCAAATATATCCAACATCTATCATTTCAAAATTACGTATTTTTTTGTCACCCTAATAGTTGAATGTTTCAAAAAATTCTATGATTTCCTGGAGTGTCACTTTGAAAAAAAAAGTAATTTACTTAAAACCAAACCCGTTGTCAGTATTACAAAAAATAATTTTAGGGAAAAATTTTTTCTATTAATTTGAATCATTTCAAATTTAAAAAGAAAATTTTTTTTGAATCATAAAAATTTAATAAGAAAAGAAACCGATGTCAAAAAAGTTAAAAATCAGAAAAAAGCCATTACATTTTTAATATTTCAATATTTGTCGAGATAGATGCTTTTCCTCAGCAATTCCTTTCAACATTAATTAATTAGCTACTATAGAAGTGTGTATTTGAAATGAAAGTTTATGAGAGCCTTCAAATAAATTTATATCTAAGTGATTTTTTTCAGCTGAAGCAATTTAAACATTACAAATCAAGAACTTTGGATATTAGTTGTGTTCACATGGGAAAAAAACTGATTTTATCAAGAGAAAGAAAAAAATCAGCAGTGTCATGACAAGAAAAATTCTTTGCAGAGAAGTGTTAGAATTTTGGCTTATTACTTGAGGGACTTTACTTGAAATAGAAAAAAAACACACACAAAGGAATCTCTTCATAACAGAGGAAGAGTTATGAAGAGATTTTGATTTCAATTTGCACAAAGAAAGCAGATAAAAACTATTTTCGCCTCAGGAGCAAATTCTGAAAAAAAACTTAAAAAATTATAATGGATTTAAAAGTTTAATTAAGACTTTTTTATATCCTGGTATAAAATTAAAAAAAAAGATTGTCTTTTTACGCTTTTGGAACCATACTCGTAGTGCAGAAAGTGTATCAAATGTTCTAGTTTGAAAAAAAAATTAGAATTTTTTTTTATATATATGCTGGTATAAATCCTCTCATAATATATACACCCTTAGACAAAAAAAATAACACTCCAAGAAGGAGTTACCAAACTGAAACAAAATTTTACATACGTATTGACTACTTTGATATAAGTAAATGAATATAAAATCAAAGAAAAATAATCTTATATTTCTGAAAGGAAAAGACAAAAAAGGAGGATTCAATACCCATTTGAACTCCCTTTAGCGAGATTGCACGATGCGATACGATCAATCATTGAGGCATCGTTCCATATTTGCTGAAACCTTGCCTCTAACTCGTTCTAACTCGTGGGATGGCCAGCTCACCGTCCCAAATGATCTCAGATATGCTCTATTTGAGACAAATCTGGGGATCGGGTGGGCCAAGGAAGGGTGTAGTAGCCTTGCAGAGACAGTCTTGTGACAATCTTGCCGTGTGAGGCCGAGCATTGTCTTGTTGAAAAATTGCTGCAGGGAGCCTTTGCATGAGTGGAAACACATGTGGTTGCAGGATGTCATGGACATACCGCTGGGTTGTAATGGTGCCACGGATCCATACTATGCGTGACCGTGAATTGTAGGCAATGACACCTCATACCATCACACCATCTGTAGGAGTGCTGTGCCACTGTAAAGCAAAAGCAGCATTGAGGCGTTCACCCCTGGGTCTCCATATACGAACATGATTGTCATCACTGCTGAGATTGAATCTCGATTCGTCGCTAAAGATGATCTGGTTCCATTCCACTGCAGTCTAGGTTCCTCGTGCGCGGCAACACTCCAAACGGAGGCGTCGATGGGTGGGCGTCAAGGCAGCACACGTATTGGGCGCCGCGATCCCAAATGTCCTTCAGCCAAGCGCCTTGTATGGTTCAAGAAGACACAGGGGCCCCTAATGAAGATGCTATCTATGCCTGGATGGCGACCCATGGAGCAGTTGGTTTTACGCATGCTTTTCTTACGATGTGGCTGTTTTATCGACAACTGGTTTATCGAGGACGTCCTAAATCTGGTCTTCGTGTAAAGGACATTTCTCGGATCTACTGGTCCGAACACCTCCTCAGAACGCAATTAGAGTAGTCAAGTTGACGAGCTGCTCGTTTAGCTGACCACCCAGCTTCCATCATGCCTATGATTCTTCTCTCAAACTGTGACAGCTGCTTATATTATCTTCGAAAAAGGCGTAATGGCATGTCTACATCAGCTTTTCGTTTTTAAACGATTCAGCACACTCAAACAAGATTTTGTTACCTGTTTTACACTGCACGGGGAACAAAGTTAAACGCCCTCTACCGGTTATACGTAATGAACAATCATGCTGCATTTTTAATCATTTGTATATCTCACCAAAATGTACCTTTATGCTAAGTTTTCGTTATGATCCCGCAAATATTTCTTGGTGTTCAAATTCTTTTATCCATGAGTGTACCAATAATTTTGCATCTTTAAATATAATTAAAAAAATTGTTCGAAAGTTTATGAAAAGTTATTTTTAATCAGAGAGAATCATATCGTATTACACATTTTATAAACTGATAGTTAAATAAATTACTTCAAGCAAATTTTTTAAATTTTTTTCCAATTTCCTTTTGAAATTTTATTTATATAGATCGTATATGTAGACCATGTATAGAACGTGCGCGCATA